>OY744604.1:72422278-72577278 GCA_963556255.1 Allolobophora icterica
ATATGTACAATTACAATGTAATGTTTCTAACGGCGGTGTTTGGAGACCGATCATGGAATGGATACAGCGTGGAAGAAATCCAAGACAGTCAGATTTCAACTAGATACCAAAAAGCTGGGGAATCAAGCACAGAATAAATGGAATTGCGTGAAAGAAACCTTCTTATGCAGACCGTGTATGCGAGGCCACATGCCTTGCAGACAAACGCGGTTTTAAATGAGGAACTGAGTTCTAGCGGCATCACAATTTTCACTTTAAAGGACAGACTGGACATTCTATGTAGACCTATGCATCACAAAAGTCAAGCAAGCTTATATCCCGAAACATATTTTGTAACTAGTTTATGTATTTAGTAGGGGATGCTGCATAGTGTAAGCATAGTGATTAGCGGTCTGAACAGTACTGTCAATCGAGAGGTCGGGGAGGGGCTAAAATCCCCGCCACGGCAGAAATTTGGTTGGCGATTTCTGCTCCAACTGCACCCCCTAATGAGTACACTGTCGATGGGAAGATGAGACGGCGAGGGAGAGGAGTAGCAACGCGCTCTCATATGCCGAGGCGAAGAAAATGAAGTCGCAAACACTTCATACTCATGGCTGCCTCAGGGCTAGCTTATGGGACTGCTCTTCTTCTTCTTTGGTTCTTCTTCTTCTTCTACTTATGCATTCAGTGCGGTAGAGGGTCGTAAAGGTGGTAATAAATATAGGCCTACATACCATGACTTCACATGAAAAAATGTGACGGTTTTAAAAGCATATGCCAAAACGTCTGTCTGTCTGTCTGCGACATAGTTTGGATACAATAAACGAAGCATAAATGAATCTATGCATGTATTTTCTGTCTGTGTTTCTGTCTAAATCTCTTTCTAGCTTTCTATCTACATTTATTCATCTTCTTCATTTGTCCATCTCTCTAAAGACGGATGTTGACTCAGGTCGTCAATCCTGTCACCAAAGCATCAGTCTATTCTGCAGCTACTCGGAAAATGCCCTCGGTCATCATTTAGAGAAAGGTAATATTTTAGAAATTCCTTCTCGCTTCCTCGTTTCTTTTCACTTTAGTGCATCTATTCTCGCATATGTTATACCATAAACGTCGAGGTCCACATGGTTGTGCATATTGATTCTCCTGTACCGTGTTTATGAGTAGATGGAAAAGCCTGTTTAAAACGCGAGCGCTCGTTGATATGCATACAAACTGGACCAGGATCAGGTGATCTATGTATTTGAGTCCTCGATGTCTAACCTTACGTTTTCGGATTCGGACTTTCTGTGGGGAATCCATGCAACGACCCTGTACACCTCTTGTGCAAACATGCCTTAGTCAGTAAGCAGTATAAATTGATACTTCGGCAAGCCAGAAAGTAAAGAATATATCCTGTGCCTTACTGCTCCAGTGTTCGGGACCTAATGTTTCACCTGTTCTCACTCAACGGCCAAAGAAAAGCAAAATAAGCGCTTGTTCTCCGTTCAGTGGTTGATTATTTCAAAACTAACCTACTTCTAGTTTTTCTGATATTGTATCAAGCTTTATATAACATTCAAAATTTAAAAAAATATAAGGCACAGTAGGCCTATCCGATTGGTTAGAGCGCCCAGCGTGCAACGCTGGGGTATGAGTACGAGCCTCACCTGAAACGGTTACCGTGTATAGACCTTGAGCAAGTCCTTCAGGCAGAGTTGATGTCTGCATGCATGCATGTATGCATGTATGTATGCATGTGTGTCTGTCTGTATGTATGCATGTATGTATGTATGTATGTATGTATGTATGTATGTATGTATGTATGTATGTATGTATGTATGTATGTATGTATGTATGTATGTATGTATGTATGAATGTATGTATGTATGTATGTATTTATGATTTCAATCGTGTGGACTTCTGAGTTAATATTGCCATCTTTAAGATAACAATATAAACATCTCTATTGCCATTTTAACTAACGATATTTACAGTTGCCCTAATAAAAAGTTACATTTGATTATTACCAGTAGCCAAGTCATGATTAAGCTGTTACAACGCTGATGGATAATTTCGTATGTTCCAGGGATGACTTTGGTAATGTAATTTATGCAGGTCTTAATTATTCACGCAGAAGTCAACGGTAATCTGTTTTAAATGCCGCTGCTCATCAAATCTGTGACATATCTATATTTGGACATAAATCCAATTTCATGTCGAAATCCATAAGGCCAGAGATACTAGAAAACAGGCTACAGCTGATCAGAAAGTTGAAGCGCCAGAATTTATGCAAAACAAATAGCAGAGCTCATCGAGACGTTTTAAAACTAAGAAATGCTGTTCATGCTACTCTTGCATTGAGTTAAAATGTTACTCATTCAACATGTAACATATTCTAAATTCTTTATTTTGCTAGAAAACCAAAATGTTTAGGTAAGTGTTGCTTATGAATTGATATTGTAACGAACATCGGTTTAAGTTGAAACGCACCATCACATCTAACATAATGTCAGCAGATGTAAGGGTAGAATTTCTTTAAATAAAACCTACGAAGGAAAAAACAACACATTTATATGTTAGTTTTCTTAAGAGAAGGGAAGCGTGTAAATAAATGATCAATGTATATCTCAAACTGAATAGGTATATCAAAAGAGTAATTCGAAATTACAGATAAAAGAAGCTAGGATATGACCATTACACGAGATAACCAAGCTATTTAATAGGCTTGCAAAATTGTCTCTGTCTTTGACATTCTCTTGAACGGTTTATTCTTCTGTGAAACGGAAGATAGTAAAAACTCCGTTCTCACAGTCACCATCATCAACAATAGCAAGGACTTCATTCCTCTCGCTATTGTATACGTAGTGCGATTTATAGCGAATAACGATCCTGTTGTTCTCATCCATCTGCGGACCAGTAAAATCGAGGAGATTCAATTCAGAATCTAAAAGCTCGATACTGTTTAGCCGCCAGCTTAGCAACGTGCATCCATATACGCCTGCCTGACTGGCCAGAGTGGGCAAATGGTCGTCACCTGAAGACAGTGTTGACTTATATTGGCGTATAATCGTGCCATCCCTGTCGATCTCCGTTAATGTTGTTTGCACGTCGTAGTCAGTTGAAACCAGGACAAGGTTTCCATTCGATTTTGGAATTATTTCGTCAACCACCGGACTATCTGAGTGCATCCTTATCTGATGCTGCAAGAAACCATTCGCATTGTAAATGCATATCACTGGAAGATCATCGTCTTGCAGACCTGAAAAGATTAAACTACCATCTGGAGCCACTGATAGAGTAGGGTAAAAAATTTTCATCCACTCATCATTGATGAATGGTGTAATATTAAACTGGTGTTCTGCATCTTTCGTAATGCGTACGATTCTACCGTGACTGTAATCATATCCTTCTGCGTGGTGTATATACAGGCAGTTTGATACGTTGCAAGCTGTGAAGCATTCTGGCCATGATATTTCTGGTAGCGGGATGACATCTTTCACCGCTGACATATTGTTTCGGTCGTACACATTAATAGCAAAGTCTGGATTCTCTTGCCAGTACATCATAAATATTTCATCTTTCATGGTAGTCATTTCGTAGACGTTTATCTGGAGTGGACACTGGTGCAGAATTTCCATGCGAATCGTCCTTTGAGCTAACAAAATTATCACTATGTCAAATAAATTTCGCAAAATAGTGGCAGGTGTTAAACACATTTTTTTCAAAAGACGACTAAGAATGATCATTTAAATACATGCATGCAATTATGTGAAAAATAAGTTAGAAAATTGACTGTGTTACTCTCACTACAATCTACTTCAAGTGTCAAGTAGTAGGGCTTATGCAAAATACACTTGAAACTTAAAGTAAACCCGAAACGTTGACATATAATTAAATTGGATACATAATGAGGAAATTAATAACTGAGGTCGTTGAAAATCATTTTTAGGGACATCAGTGCAATGCTAAATTACAGGACAAGTCTGCATAAATCGGACGCCATACAACAATGATTGCGTGGAAAATAAGCTGCAGCGTGCAGTCACATGTTATATTCTAAAAAATTTTGACGACAGCTTCCAGTATAAAATTGCATTAAAATGCCAATGATGGTTGTGGTGATGATGGCAGTGTATTTTATGGTATCTGGGAATTTATAAAGTACCTCTCACAGTGCGAACTATTCAGAGCCGCTCTCAGTGTGTGAGCCTCGCGGAAACAGAAAAGACTTTAGACTACGAACAACAGAGAGAGACAGAACGGAGAGAAAGAGAGACAGGGACAGAGAGAGAGACAGAGAGAGATAGACAGAGAGAGAAAGAGAGAGAGAACCCAGCAAGTAGGTTTCCACCCAGTACGAAGGGAAAGGAGTTCCACGTGGATGGGTTCGCGACAGTGAAAGAACGAGACCCGGGCATCGAACATATCAAGCCGATTTAGGGATGGTAGGGGTCGATGAGAAGAAGCAGAGAGAGAGAGATTCGCGCATCAGGTCACAAAGGTAGGTTGAGACTAGTGTTAAGATTTTGAAGTGGATACGAGCGGAGACAGGAAGACAATGCAAGACATCAGTCATGTAAATAGAGATGGAGGAGAACCGAGAACGACGAGCAATGAGGCGAGCTGCCACGTTAAGTACCGATTGAAGGGCAGAAAGACGGACTTTCGGAAGGCCTACCAGTAAAGAATTACAATAATCAATGCGGCAACAGATAAATGCATGAATGATGGTTGTGAAGACTGCAGGAGAGAGGTATGGACGGATACCTCGCACTCTCCTCAAGTGGTAGTAGGAGGTGCGATAAAGTAAGGAAAGGTGAAAAGCAAAGGTGAGTGAACTGTCTATGGTGACTCCCAGGTCGCAGACATTCGTAGAGTATGAGAATGTTTGAAAGTAGCTGAGAGAAGTGAGAAATCGAGTTTAGATAATTGCTGCTTTGTATAAAACCAAATCAGATGGGTTTTAGAGGAGTTAAGGATCAATCAATTGGAGAACATCCAAGAGCGAAGATCTTGAGAAGGGGAGTCAATGGAGCGAAAAGGAAGCAGTCATTCAGCTGGGAACCATGGACTTGAGTTTGCACATCATGAGCATAGAGATGTCCAGATGCAAGATGCTTAGAAAAGAGAGAGTGAATGCCAGAGATAAAAAGAAGGTAAAGGATAGGACCAAGAACAGAACCCTGGGAGACCAAAGTTAACCAAAGGGCGTCCTTGAGGTGTTCAGGATCACCTTTCGCGTGCGGTCAGCGAGATAGGATCTGCGCCAGCAGAGGTAGTGGTGATGACGTTGGTTACGGCAGCAGGCCCGGCTCAAGACATTTGGCGGCCCTAGGCAAACCGGCAAATCGGCGGCCCTAGGCAAACCGACAAACCGGCGGCCCTAGGCAAACCGTCCGAAATTTTAACATTTTCGTCATGGTAATTTCGATTTCGTCCATCTTTTTTGGAATTTGAATTTCATCTTCAAAAAAAGTTGATGACCTTTTTTTAGTCATTCGCCTCACAAATGAATGTCGTTACCTTTTTTTTACCAATTCACGGTTACACCTGCGCGATTTATTGCACCACCACTATAAACCAACACTATAATACTTCCATCTACCGAATCATAATTAAATTTAAAAAAATTAAAAATGCAAAATTGGCGGCCCCTACAAATCGGCGGTCCTAGGCAGTTGCCTAGTTTTGCCTATAGGACGAACCGGGCCTGTACGGCAGTGTTAGTGGTGGTAGTGGTGATGGTGGCGGTGATGGTGACTGTGATGATTGAAACCAATTCATTGTAGATATAGTGAAAAATTTCTTTTTCAGTTAGAAAATTAATCTAACATGTGTGTCTAGCGTTTAAGAGGACGTTGTATGCATGCGTGTGTTTACCTATGCACGTAGAAACTTAAAAATAATAGGGCATTTTCAGTACCTTACGAAAGCACTGCGCGCATACTATCTAAATGGTGTCAAAGTTCATCTGTAATCAGAAATACCCAGATAGACTAACTGGGAAAGTCGTCACCGGTGGACTCTCTCAAACACGAACTTCTGGACGAAAGGAGTCCCGTCCAGAGTTGCAAATTCACTCCTTGTTTACAGTTTCAGTACAAGCCAGTTGGCTAATATAGAGAGCATGCGTTTTCGGTGATAACTCTGATGTCTATGAAACGTAGATATTTAAAAAGACTGACAGAGCAAATATATTATTATATAATATATTAGATATATATATTTCAATATATGTGCTGTTCGTATGGATGTGTAGCCTATAATAGTCTCGTTGTTACCGCGCTGGCTTGTGAATAGAGAGGTCGGGGTTCAAATTTCCAGTGGAGCAAAATATATATTAAAATATCAGCTCTTTTGCTGCGCAGCGAATAGAGCAGTATAGAGAATACTTGATGTGCACTGTCAGTAAGAAGATCAGACGACAAGGCAGTTGCCTGGCCACCCCCACAGTATGCATAAGCTGAGAAAACTTAATCGTTAACATTTCGTGCTGGCTTAAGAATTACTCACTGATCGCAATTCTAATTTCAGGTCTTCGTTTCTCGCACGCATCAATTAAGCAAATTTGAATCTTTAATGAACTAACCAGTATCGTCTAGAGTCCTGTGGAGTTCATTTCGAAAGAAGTTGGTCCCAAGGATGTCGCTCCATTGGGAACAGACAGTTCCGAGTCTACTTATCACTAGGTCAGCTTTTTCATTCCACACACTTTTGCCCAGCTTCAAACCTTTCACTTCCATGACAATGGCTTTAATGAGGATATACTCAATTAGCTCGATCGGTAGATCTTGCAGCTGCAGGTAAAGTCAAAACATATCACATATATTTACACACTTTAAAACTCCTCAGCACAAAGTATACGAAATGGAAGAATGTTTTAGGACGAGCCTTAAACACAACAGCAATCAAAATAGATGGCACTTCTAAGCATCGACCTACGTACGCTTGCAGGTTAGTTTCACTTAAAACTTGAACACAAAGTTGACGCAGCGTCACAAGGCTTCCATCTTTTTTCAAGGCTGAGGGTGGCTAAATGGCGTTTTCAGAAGTTTACTAGGAGGATAGTTTATAAAAAGGTCGCACCTATATATGCCAATTTTTTCTTGCTTGTCATTAGTTTACAGCATAAATGCTTCATCTTTCTCCAACAACTGTTTATTTATTACCAAGATGCAGTGAAACTATTACTTTATTGCGACCAATTTTGACTAGATTCCTCAAAAATGACATATCTTTCTGCGGAAGTAACTACACAAAATTTAGCTCAGCACGCCGAAAGCCCCGATGGAAGAATCACATAATGAAGGTAACAATTACTAAGAAAACAAACAGGGATCGCGAAAATAGACCTCTTACGTTTGCTGAGTATAAAATTCGACCTCATTTTGAGATATTACGCATTTTTTACAACACTTGTTCTACTTGTGTAAAATCTGACTACTTTCATGTGCTAATGAAACAGTTTGACTAAAGAAGAAGCATAGAAAATATTAGCTACACTCGTCATGCAATTGACAAAGTTTAGATCCATAGATGATATGTGACTTGCATTTGAATGTCATGTAGCTTACCATCGTGTCACTCAATGATGAGAGTTTTGGACGTTTAGCATTGTCATCTTGCTGGAATACTGCTACAAGAGAAAAAATGCAATTATCTCTAAATTAATTCTTGCATAGAATTATATGCTATAATTTACGCATGTAATTGTATTTTTTATTATAAGGCTCTATTATTGCTATGTTCTGAGTAACCTAAATACATGTAAGTTTTCCTTTTGAAAACTAGCTGAGTTGGAATAACATCTGCTAAGCGTAGCATTAACTTACAATCTGAGCCTTCATTCGTTTGCTCGTCATCGCTGGATTCAGGTGATGTTCGTTTTTTCGACATGGCGTAAGGAAAGTACTAATATCTACAGAAACCCAGGAAATACATTCTTTAAAATTGTATTTAAATTAAAGAAGGAATCGAAGTTTTAGCATAAAGGTCGCTTCAACACGAAAAATGATGTAATTATATTGTGACGTCACACCATAGATAGTTCATATTCATTGATACTATGCTAATTAATAAATAATCGTAACCGGTTTTATCTTTGGCCTCTTTTCAAGAAAACACACAAGAGGTGCTCGCGCTGACCTAACAACGCAAGACCACGATCGAGCAGAATGGTCCTCAATCGCATGCGAAACAGAGGCATAGAAGGTAGATTGGCCAACTTGTGTTGAAGGTAGCGTAGAAATTTGTTCCAGCATAAAGGCCCGATCACTGCAAACTTACATGTTACATTGTGGAAGTACGAGACGGGAGAACGACAAGATCATCGTGGGTTGTAAAACGAAGAGATCTGTGACTAGGCAATGTTCACTTTGGATATCATAGCTCTATAAGGTAGAATGGAGACCAGGCATCAACGCGTCATCATTAGGTTCTTAAACTCAATGGGCCTGATTATTATTGTTATTATTATTATTATTTTTTAACCCGAGGTATATATGATCCTTCAGGTTCAAGATACTAATTAATGATGTTGACTCTGGAGTGGTCGTCCTGGTCAAGCTTCGGGAGAACAAAAGTGCTGTGGAAGGCGACTGCGTTGAAACGTTGAATTACAACGGACAGGCGCTGGAACAGATAGCTGGTTTCACTCGGGTCTCCCGAGATTTGGCTCAGAAGACGTCCAAGGTTGGAGGGGAACGCCTGTCCCACGGGGTTAGCTGGTCCCAAGGTTTCATTATTATTATTATTATTATTATTATTATTATTATTATTATTATTATTATTATTATTATTATTATTATTTATTATTATATTATTATTATTATTATTATTATTATTATTATTATTATTATTATTATTATTATTATTATTATTATTATTATTATTATTTTTATTTTGCCGCCCGAAGTGTGACCCTCAGGCTTTTAGAGATTTAGAACGTGCGTGGTTAAATTGGTTTACTGTGCCTCGTCCTCCCCCATTTGTGCGAATGTGCCCGTGAACGCAATTGCGTTAAATCTTTGGTTGCAAATTGAAAGGCGCTGGAACAGGTAGGTGGTTTCTCTCAAGTCTCCTGTTATTGTTGAAAGGCGGCGCCCGAGCAGTCCCTGAGGAATAACAGTGCCTGCTCATTGAGTGGGCCCATACTTTCCAATGCGATGCGGATGAAGATGTGCGATCCCGGGAGTACAGCATATTTAATTCTTTTCCTGGCTGCAGCCAGTTCTGCCACTCCGCCCGGTGTCGTAGCGGCAACCTGAAGATATGAGGATGCGCACGTGTGAATACACGTCGCGTCCCAGGCCACGTACTTGCCGCTAGCCCAGGGGACGAGGGTGGCGCCATCCGGTCTCTTGCCGTCAGATCTTACTAGCCCCTAGGGTTCCTTGGCGCTTGGGATATCCGCTCTCCTCAGCGACCTCCAGATGATGTCATTTATGTAGTAATGTCGGCTGGCTCTCCCTTCTGATCTTCTGCAGGCCATGCCGTGAAGACCCCCTTGATCCGCTATGTCTCCGCATTGACATCTGTGCGGTTGACAAAGCTGGAGGCCCAGTCTCAAGCCTATTGCAATGCGGATTGCTTCATTGTCTAGGCACATTCCACAAGCCGCTATTGGCACCGCCGATATCCAGTCACCCGCGTGTGGAGCTCTACTGGCTCCAAGTCTGGCTCTGTTCAATGGATCGTTCTTTTCGTTCCACAGGTCCATTTTTTCAATCTCAACCAGAGGTCTATCCCACACCCTCTGGGAGGTGGTATGTGGACCGTCAGTAGGCAAGGTCGCGCTCCGTTTTATCAGTGCCTCCTCGCGGAAGGTTTCGTGCCAGCTCTCCAGTGCGAGGATGTCGGCCACCAAAGGCTCCGTCGATGCAGCCGAGGCCAAAAAGGCTGAAGTTGCCAGCATCGAGGCCCTTCGGATGCCAAGTCCTCCATCTCTGATTGGGAGAGTGGCCTGTCTCCATTGTGATTCGTCCAATTGTACATTGAACAGTCTCTCGAATCCTTGTCTCATGACTTCATCAAGTATGTCCAGTGAAGGGTGATCCCAGCATGGTGTCGTCCTCAGTAGGTACAGTAGCTTCGGCGTGCCAAAGCTCGATCAGCAGTAGCGCGGACTGTGATGGTAGTCTCGTCATATTAATGACCGCTTGTTCCAGTGAATCCACGTGGTCGGCTAGGATCTGGTCCAGGGCCTCGCCTCTCTGTAGTGGTGCACCTAGGAGGGTGAGTTCCGTGTCTTTGACGCGTATAAAGCCCTCCAATGCCGGGTCATTCGTTTCACTGGTGGAGAAAACCTCGCATTTCAGTCTGTTAAGGCTGAGACCCATGCTGTTTTCTAGGTCGGCCACCGATCTTAAGTCCCGGTTGATCTCCTCCCCCGCTGCCCCCCAGCGTGTTATTATTATTATTATTATTATTATTATTATTATTATTATTATTATTATTATTATTATTATTATTGCTCCAGAATGAAAGGCCGACCGCTGCTAAGCTTCGATATTCATTGTGACAGCCAGCGTTGGGAGAACAACCAGATTGCCCTGTTTTGCAGAAGGACGAGATCTGTGACCAGGTAATGATGTCACGTCTGGAATGTAATGGATTTGAAAGGTAAAACGGGTAAAAATCGACCAAGAATACAATAAAAAAAATACTGACCAAGGATGAAGGTCAAAAGCAGGCCTTGATCCATTTGGTATCCGAACATTCGAAAAAGTATTCGGACCCAAACAAGTTAACGGTCACAAAAATGGACTAATAAATATTTTATTCTTAAATCAAACTGACAGAGTTCAATTATGCTCACAAGTACTCTTTAAGTATTGTACTTTAAACCTAGAAATTTAAAATTTACTTTCGGTTTCACAAAATACAAAAGAATATTGATAATATTATCACAATTGTGCTTACATTCCTTGTCTAAAATTTGGAAAACTTGTCATCTCATGTGGCACCCCTAAATGATGGAATATTTTTATAATATTTTGCACACTAGCTTAGTATATCAAAAGGAACATAACTAGGGGCTGTCCCATCTATTTCCAAAAAATAACGTTTTTGAGCACCACCCTAATATATATATATATATATATATATATATATATATATATATATATATATATATATATATATATATATATATAGCAAACCTGCCATTTTTCGCAATTTAAGGCTTAGCGTTTTCAAATTTAATATCCAACATTACTTCCTCCCTGCTTGAGTGGACTGATTTTCTGGATACTGACCTGGTTGCAGTTTGATTTTTGAAGGCCATCGGTTAATGTCTTGTGTATCAGAAACAGGCTCGATGGAAGTTATTAATTACATCATTCCCTCATCGTTTAACATTTGTTCTTAATGACCTTAATATCACTTAGACTGCTGCAGGAGGTACTTTTGAGAGGTACAAAAGCGCATTAGAAACTTTCAAAATACATACATACACATTGTAAGGTATTGCGGGACAAGATGGTGCAGCGTGATGGAAAAGATATACAGCGGATCAATACAAGATGGCAGACAAGCGCGTGGCCGAAGTCTCCTAATCTAATTTCATCCATTCTACTCCAATGATTTCTACATCAATTTAGAAGTCATGTCGAAATCCAATATGTCAAAGAAATTAGAAATCAGACTACCGAAGCTAGCAAGTTGAATCACCTGAATGACTTTAAAAAACAGGGTTCTCGTTCTTAGACCAATAGCAGCGCTCATCGACAGGTTACGGACTAAGAAATGCTGTGTACAATAAGATAGAGTTACTATACTACTCAGTCAATTCCTAATAATAATTATTGCGAAGACAACTAAAATGCTTAAGTAAGTTTGCGTATTAACTGATAACGTAGAGACGATCGGGTTTGAGCAAAGCCGTTTAAAAAAGATCTACATTATAGCCTAATCATTATATTTATAAATAGGGCCTACAGTACACATAAAATTTTAAAACGTTCACCGAAATATTCCGTATTTTTAAGTCCCCTGCGGATTGCTAGAACCTAAGACTCAGCCTAAAACTGGCACTGAATGTAGTAAAGGTAGGAGTAGAATTCTTAAAATAAAACGCATGAAACAGAGAAGAAATACATTTTTAAATTTTTTTAAGCGAAGTAAATTGTGTAAACAAATTCTCAATGTATATCTCAAAATGAATAGGTATTGCAACAGAGTTATTCGAAACTATATTTAAGAGAAGCCCGGATATGACCGTTAAACGAGGTAATCAAGCTATTTAATACAAGTTGTCTAATTACTTAACATTCTCTCGAATAGTTTATTCTTCTTTGAAACGGAAGATAGTTAAAACACCGTGCTGATGATCTTGATCATTTACACTAGCTACTACCTCATTCCTCTCGCTATTGTAATGGAAGTTATGGTAAAAGAGGGCCTTTTCCTCATCCAGCTGAGCACCAGTAAAATCAAGGAGATTCAATTCAGAATCTAAAAGCTCGATTCTGTTGAGATGATCGCCTAGCAACATGTGTCCATCCACATCTGCATGACTGGCCCTGAAAGTCCACATCTGACTACGTGCTGACTGTGATGACTGATATTGGCGTACAATCTTGACATCCATGTCGATCTCCGTTAATGTTGTCAACAGTTGGTCGTTAATTGAAAGCAAGACAAGGTTTCCATTTGATTTTGGAACTATTTGGTAGAACTTCGGAATACCTGAGTGAATCGTCATTTCACGCTGCACAGAACCATCCGCGTTATAAATGCTAAGGACTGGAAGTTTCCACTTTTCCTGTCTCTTAAAGATTAAACTACCATCGGCAGCCACTGATAGAGTATGCCAAGGATTTGGCATCCACACATCAGTGATCAATGGTATAATATTAAACTGTTGTTCAGCATCTTTCGTAATGCGTAAGATTCTAATGTAGTCAGACTCATACATTCTTTTGCACAGTATATAAAGGCAGTTTGACACGCTGCAAGCTTTCATGCAATTCGGATATATTCCTTCTAGTGGGATGATATCTTTCACCTGTGCCAGATTGTTGCGGTCGCACACGTAAATAGGGTAGTCTCCATCTTCTGGTTGGCCGAGCATAAATATTTCATCTTTCATTGTAGTCATAGCGCGGACTTTGAACTGAAGCGGAAACTGATGCAAAATTTCCAAACGAATCGTCTTCTGAGCTAAAAAAAATTTATTACTCTGTCATATGAATTGCGTAAAAAATGGCAGATGTTAGCACATTTTCTCAAAAGACGACGCAGATTGATCATATTTCATACACGAATGCAATTGTACTGGGAAAAATATAAAATTGACTATGATACTGCCCATACATTGTATTTCACGTGTGAAATAGAATGTAAAATTAACTTTAAACTTAAAATAGACCCGAACCATTAACACGTAATTAAAGTGGACACGTAATGAGGTAATTAACAATTGAGCTTATTGCAAATCACATCAAGCGACATCAGCGCAATGCTAAATAGGAGACCGCCATCTACAGCTACGACTAATATCCTAAAATTCGTTGATGACAGCTTTCCCTACAAAACTGCACTTAAAATGACGATGATGGTGGTGGTGGTGGAGGTGATGGTGTTTGTGGTGATGAAACAAAGAATTCATGTAGATATAATGACAAATTCTGTTTTACTTAGAAAATAATTAAGCTGAATTATGCGTCTATCGTTTTAAAGGATGTCGTATGTAGGCCTATGTGTGAGTTTATGTATTCACGCATAAACTTAATATAGCGCCTTTTAATGCCTATCGAAAGTTCTGTTCGCTTGCTATTGAAATGGCGTCAGAGTTCATCTTTAACCAGAGCTGCCCAGATAGGCTGAATGGGAAAGTCCTCACTAGCGGATTCTCTCACAGAAGCAGTTCTCAACCAAAGGAGTCCCGTTAAGAGTTGCAAACTCACACCTTGGTTAAAGTTTCAGTGCAAGCGAGTTGGATACTGTGTCATATGGGAATGTTCGGTAGTCTTGTGGTCAAAGTTCCGACTTCGTAATCGGGAGGTCCGGGGTTGAATCTCGGCAAGAGCAAAAATGTTTTCGAAATTTCGACTTTTTTGATCCACCGGCAAATTCAGCCACAGAGAGATCAAATTACCGTGCACTGCCAAGATGAGGAGCAAGTAGCAATGTAGTGGTCTGGCTACCCGCCATAATATGCCAGGGTTTAAAAAATCCTTAAAGTTTGCTTTAAGAATAAAGCATAGACTATGCTTCTAATTTCAGGTCTTCGTTTATCGTATGCATGAAAATAATTTACTTTATATAAATTCATTTCATGGAACTAACCAGTGCCTTCTAGAGTTCTCTGAAGTTCATTTCGAAAGGAGTTGGTCGTAAGAATGTCGCCCCATTGCGAACAGACAGTTCTGAGTCTACTTATCACAAGATCAGCTTTTTCTTTCCAGACACTTTTGGCCAGCTTCATACCCTTCACCTCCATAGCTACGGCTTTAACTAGGATGCATTCAATTAGCTCGATCGGTAGATCTTGGAACTGTAAGCAAAAGTTAAGAAATATCACACCTGTTGCCACATCTTAGAACTCCTTTGTATGAAATCAACGGATAGGAAGGACATTGAGCTGAGCCGTAAGCCACAATCACAAGATCACATAACGAAGCAACGATTAAGTCTAACTAAGAACAATAACTAGGTAGGCCCTATTGTTAAATAACACGATCGCTAAGTCGTCTGCAGAGTGTAAAATCGACCTCAGTTTAGGACATTACGCAGTTTTCCTTAGATAAAATGCTGCCTTTCTGTAAAATTTGACTAATATTAGGTGCCAATATAACTTTGAACCAGAAAAAAGCATAGAAAATGTTGGTCTATAAATCAAACTGTTCAAGCAATTCAGAAAATTTAGGTCCATAGAAGATTTGTGACTTGCATTTCAATGCAATGTAGCTTACCGTTGGGTCACTTAAGATCGATAGTTTTGCACGTTTAGCATGGCCATCTTGTTGGAATACTGCTACAAGAGAAATAAGTACAATGATCTCTGAATACAATTGTTGTAACCTATAGAATATTATACCACAATTGAGGTAAGTAGGTGTATTGCAGTGTTTTGAGGGTGTATTATAGTCATGCACGGAGCTGTTCTCTGAATATACATGAACAAAGAGAAACTGTGCTAGGGATTAGTTACATTAGCTAAGTGGGTCTAACTAGGATTACTGAATGTTCTTCATAAAAGGTGATTGAATCAACGAAACAACAACAACATAACGTAGTTTTAAAGGCATTGCATTAGCTTACAGTCCGAGTCTTCATTCGTTTGTTCGTCATTGTTGGATTCGGGTGATTTACGTTTCTTCGACATGTCTTGAGGAAGTGCTGAGATCTCTAGAAAGAGACGTCGTCTCTTGCCTCAATCAACATCAATATTGTAAGAAACCCCAATCGATTCTCGATAAAAGCTGACCGAAAGTAAACCGCCTACGATAGAAGTTAAAGACGCAAACGAAGCTCCAACACAAATAATGACGTCTTGCAACTATGTGTTGTGACGTCACACAGTCGAGTGGCCTAGCATTTCGTATTCATTGCTAATTGCAAATTAAGTTACTTATTTATATAGCGCCTCTTCTAGAAAGCACACAAGAGGAGCTCAAGACCTGTCTACACAAATCAACGATCGATTAAAATGGTCTAAAACCGTTTGCGAAACAGATACGTAAGAAGTCGAAACCCGTAGAAAGCCAGCGTTCACGAGGAGGGTGAAGAGATATCTGAAATCTGATACTCTCTGGAAAACTCCTCTGATTTGACGTAGCGCTCTTGAATAGGCTGGTCCCCTGCGCTTGTCCTTCGAATGGCGCTTTAGAAGTTTGGAGATTGCAATTACAATACGATTAGGATTTACGATGATTAGGCCCTAAGGCTTGTCTTGCCGTTCATATCACGTGGAAGCTTCATATCCCGTGGAAGCTTGTTCCAGAATGAGAGGTCGACCACTGCGAGGCTTCGATATTCATCGTGACAGTACACGATGGGCAAAACAACCAGATTGCCCTGTTTTGCAGAACGAAGAAATCTGTGACCAGGTAATGATAACACTGGGATGCATAGATCTCAAGGGTAGAATGGAACAATGCCGGCCAGGCACGTAGGCATCAGCATAAGGATCTTAAACTCAATGCGTTTGATTATAGGCCCTATTATTATTACCACTAGGGCCTACATAATTCATATGTAATAGTTATTTATAACTATATATATATATATATATATATTATCATGATAAATAATAAATATAGGCCTACTATAATTTTTATAATTATTACACTGGTCAACAAATAAAAATTTTTTTCTCGTTGCCAAGGATATTTGAACAATTCTTTGGTATTTTGGGGTCGCTGAATTCAAAAATGGAAGTGGTTTTTTCGAATTGGCTCTAGTTCATGAGATAATGGACACCTCGAAATAAACAAATAAATATTTAAATTTTGTGTTTTGTAGCGAATTTGCCGGCCAGCATCGCGTCCGTGTGTTTGTCTCCTTGCATGTGTGTTTGTATGCTTCTTTGTATGTGTGCGCATGTGTCTTTGTATATGTGCGTATGTGTCTTTGTTTGTGTGCGTATGTGTCTTTGTATGTGTCTTTGTATGTGTGTATATGTCTGCCTGTATGTGTGTATGTATTTACTTGTTTGGCTCGGATTAGGTCTTGATGTCAGTTGCTGTCCCTCTGTACTCTGTGAACTGTCCGGACACCCTGTCCGGACCATGTCCAGACACTTACCTACCCCTACTCCGGACACTTCGAATGCTATATAAGTTGGAGTCGTAAACTTATCATGGATTCTGATTTCACAAAATGTATGAATGGTCCTGAAGCTCTGCCTGTTGCAGTTTTGTCTTAGTTGTGCAGAACTTTTTAGGCAACAACTAAGCAGACAATTACGAAGAACTGGTGCAAAAACATGCTCACAAACTTCAGAAATTTAGGTACTAATATGAGCATAAAGGTACACTTTCTTCATAGCCACTTAAATAGATTTCCATATAATCTTGGACATGTCAGTGAGGAACAAGGTGAGAGGTTTCACCAAGATATTAAGGTCATGGAAGAAAGGTATCAAGGCAAATGGAACAGACACATGATGGCAGACTATTGCTGGAGCCTCCGACGTGATTGTCCTGATAACCAACATTAAAGCAAATCGTACAAATGGCGTTTAACTATGCATTAATTAATTAAGTAAGTAAGTATATTCTTTAATAAACGCTAGCAAACGCACAGCGCTTTACATACACAAAGGGGAAAGAAAAAATATAACAGTAATAATGACGTTAGATGATAAATGAAATAATAGAAACAGAGCCTAACTGTACAGCATCCTACACAGGAAACCTCGTTGGGTAAGGGAGTCAAATCTAGGGAGAATCAGATTATGGGAACGAGGGCGCAAATCATACCCGGTCTTTAGAACGGGAGGTAGAAGGTCATGGAGGAGGTGACTAGGGTTTTTGAGAATGCTATTAAAGAGACCACGATCAGCTTTTTGCAGAGTTCCTCAAAAGTAGGAAAAGAAGGAGGGAGGTAGCCAAGACGAACCAACTTACGAATAATTGCGCCCAAATGATCAAGTTCCTGCTTGTTGGCAAAGCAACCATACGATGAGCGAAAAGGGATTGTTTAGCCTTTATGCTCAGTTTTTGGATATAAGAAGAGAATTCAAACTTATCGGTTATTTCAAATCCTTATATTTTTTAATGAAGAGACCCTTGAGATTCCGCATATAGGTGGTGGATAGGATTTAAGGATCGTCTTTACTTGGTGAAGATAATGTCGCTGGATTTAGAATGGTTGAGATGAAGATTGCATCTCTGGGCCCAGGCATTTATGTGATCACGTTCTGCAACAGTGGTGGAGATATTAGAAGCCAGTATGAGAAGATAGCAGTCATCTGCTTATTTGAAGATGCGAATAAAGTGGTAGAGAGGTTTTAAACCAGACATGGCTACAACAAAATTGGTGGGACCCATGCCGGAGCCCTATATGATACTTGCATTAATTCAGGCCAGGGACGATGTAATACCATGGAACTTAGTGCAATGGCCAGTTGGTCGGCCAGGAAAGAGTGTCTGACAGTGACAAAAACCTTAGAAAAGTCTAAAAATTCTGATTTTTATCAATCAGCTTACCATGTTTAAATGCTATCAGACCGAAGACAATGCCATTATGTATTTTATGTGTGCACTTTGGTACAAAATTAGAGACAATTTCAATGCGATTTGTTACTGTGCTCCGTTTAACCATTAAATTCTCATAATTAATCGAATAACTCAAAAACTAGAGCCAATCTAGCAAAACCGACTCCATATTCGGAATCAGCACCACAGGTTTACCCTAAAATCGCTCTAATATAATCGGCAATAAAATCATTGTTGACCAGTGTTATTCATCACCCTATGCCTACTTTTTATTTTCACTTTAATTGCAATTTTTATTACCATTTTCAACAGAACGATGAATGATAACTGAGCAATATATTTTAGAGAGACGTGATATACCTAGTATGGCTTTTCTTCGCCTACCATCGATGAAAGTGCCGTGCAAAGTAGCCTAATTACGTTGAAGCCTTCTTTATCTAGGTGTCTTTTGTTGGTAGCGTCATAATTATGACGCTCTACCAATGACGAACATTGTACTTCGAATGTTTCCGCATTGTGCAATCGCAACCGATTGCAACTCAATTCATCAAAGTCAGAATTTCTCTGGTGCTCGTCCTTGCGCATGGTGGAAAAATTAAATCGCAGCCCGTTCATCATTGGAACGGATGATGTCGAGCCAAAGAATGAGGTTTGCGACCTCGGTCTTTTCATCGACAGATACCTATCACACATCACTGGACTTGTGAGGACCAGCCTCGCTATCCTGAGACAGCTCGGTTTCTAACAGAGTAGCCTATGTGACCCGCCATCTCGTGCAAAGTTAAATCGATTATTGCAATGTCGCCTTTTTAAAACTGTAGTTGCTATCTAACTCTCAGCATTTGAGCTGACTGTCGAATGTGTGAAGCATCCTAGAAGTAGCTTCTACTGACGATGATATAGATACTGTCGTAATTACAATAAGAAATGTTGTGTACATTTTAGATAGAGTTACCAACGTACTCTATCAATGTCGCAATCGGAGGTCGCCCTGTCGATTGTTTGCCGTGTGTTGACGTCGACCCTCGATTGCTTGTTCTTTTACTTGCACCTTTATTTAACGTGCCTAACTTTTCTATAGAAGATTCACGACGAACTTTGTTTAATTAATAAATGAATTTAATTAAAGAAACAAATATATATACACTAACTCTACGGGAACTTCCACGTAGTATTAAAGCGTTTAGATATTAAATCGGACTATCTCAAATGTTGCTTCGTACAGCCTAACTACAGATCGTTCTTTCGCGTCAGTCTCTGAATCTGACGGACTCTACTCTGCCGCCGCCGCTGATCGTTCCTCCCGATGTTGATCGCTCGACCGATGTTCACACGTCGCGTTCGTCAGTAGTAACAGTCCCGTGTTCTCCGTTCCCTTCTGTTAAGTAGGAACTCCAGCGTGCATCAGTCAGCCCCCCTCCCCACGTCAAGCTATCGTCAATTAGTGTCAGATTGCTCCTCGATACGCGGGTCGTCGCTCGCCTGCAGCGCGGGCGGTGTCTGGTTACACCATAGCCGCGAGGTGTCCTATTACACCTTGGCTGTGTGGTGTCCGATTACACCTGGGCCTCGCTGCCTTCATTGTTGCCCAAGTGGAGACTGGCTTTTCGTCCGTCATCATCCTATCTCGACCGGCAACGACGCTTACATCATAATGATGATGCCATCTCGTCGTTGTTGTCGATCTCCTCACGCGACAATCAATTCCTAATTTTGTGAATAACTGAAATGCTTAAGTAAATGTTGAGTAGATAAGTACGGTACCGTCTATGAGACGGTTTCGAGCGAAGCCCGCCATCCAATCCTACAAATGTTAGCAGTGCCGGATATAGACTTTGTGAGGCCCTAAGTTATGTAAAGCTCGGGCCCCTTGTTAAAAAAATTACACCAGAAGGTCTTACAAAACTTAAAAATATATATGTATTTTAATTGTTTAATAGCAAAGCACTTAAAGTGAAAAATTCAAATTATTTTCAAATGAATGCATCTGCTCAGGAGAGATGGAATTTGCTACACAAGCGTTTAAAAATGTTCTACATTATAATTATTATTATGTATAATAGTATACATAAAATTTTAAAAAGCCTCCCCAGAATTATGAATTTGTAGAGCCCTGCGGATTGGTAGGCACTGTAGCTCATTTAGCTCATGCCTAAATCCGGCACTGGATATTAGTGAAGGCATGAGCAGAATTTCATGAAATAAAATGCATGAAGCAAAGAAGAACAAAATTATTTTTATTTTTAAGTAAATTGTGTAAACAAATTCTCAACTTATATCTCAAACTATATGGGTATTGCAACAGAGTCTTTCGAAACTACAGGTAATAGAAGCTAGGATATGACCACTATACCAGATAACTAAGCTATTTAATACAAGTTGCCAATTCTTTAACATTGTCTCGAATGGTTTATTCTTCAGTGAAACGGAGGATAGTTAAAACACCGTGCTGAAAATCTTCATCACTCACACTAGCTACTACCTCATTCCTCTCGCTATTGTAGTGGAATTTGCGGTAGACACTGCCCTCATCCAGCTCCGGACCTGTAAAATCAAGGAGATTCAATTCAGAATCTAAAAGCTTGATTCTGTTGATCCAATCGCATACCAGCATGCGTCCATGTACGCCTGCGTGACTGGCCCTCAGAGGCCAATATAAGCCACGTGATGACTCTGGTGACTGATATTGACGTATAATCGTAACATCCATGTCGATCTCGGTTAATGTTGTCTGCGATTGGTTGTTGATTGAAACCAAGACAAGATTTCCATCTGATCTTGGAATTATGTCGCAGAAATTCGGAATATCTGAGTGCATCCTCATTTGACGCTGAACGGAACCATCCGCGTTATAAATGTATATCACTGGAAGTTTATCCTTTTCCTGACTTGAAAAGATTAAACTACCATCGGCAGCTACTGATAGTGTAGGCCAAGGATGCGGCATCCACGCATCAGTGATCAATGGCGTATTGTTAAACTGGTGTTCATCATCTTTCGTAATGCGCAGTATTCTGATGTAACCATATATTTTTCTGTGTACTATATAAACACAGTTTGACACGCTGGAAGCTGTCATGCAATTCGGCCATATTCCTCGTAGCGGGATGACATCTTTCACATCTGCCACATTGTTATGGTCGTAAACGTTAACAGCGAAGTCTTCACCTTGTTGTCTGCAGAGCATAAATATTTCATCTTTCATTGTAGTCATGCTGCTGACTTTGAACTGGAGCGGAGACTGATGTAAAATTTCCAAACGAATCGCCTTTTCAGCTACAAAATTATTACTATGTCATATGAATTGCGTAAAAATAATGGAAGATGTTAAACACATTTTCTCAAAAGACGACTAAGAATGTTCATTTACGTACAATGCAATTATAAGTGAAAAAGTTAGAAAATTGATTATTAACTCCCCATACATTGTACCCCCGCACCCCTTCTACACCTGGATGTCTCCCGGAATTGCCTCCTCTTGAGTTTAAGCCTGGCTACGTCAGTGGCGTAAAGAGTTGCAAATTCACATTTTGTTTAGAGATAATATACTAGCGCGTTGTATATTATAGAGAACATACGTTTTGGTATGGCCTTTTAGGTCTATGAGACGTAGATATTTAAGAAGGTTGACAGGGCAAAGATTTAGACTTTGGAGAAAGACGCCACAGAAGGAGTTCACAACTAAGATAGTCACAGGAAACCAATAAATCAAAGTAAGAAAACAAAAATAAATGCGATTATCCTAGGGTCTTTATTCGTATATATTTCAAACAGAAAGATCAAAGAGAAATATTCAGAAGTAAAGTCAGCCATTCTATGAAAATGGTTACTTTGATGCGTGGAAAATTTGAATCGCGTGCACCTTGCGCAGAGCTGCAGTAGCCTTTGAACTGTTAGGGCCTACTTGTCTAGACTTGTCCATCCACACACACACACACACGCACACACACGCACACGCACACGCACACACACACGCACACACACATATATATATATAGGTATATATGCATAATATATGCCGATCGTATGGCGATGTCTAGTAGTCTTCTGGTTACCGTGCTGCCTTGTGAATCTCCAGTAGAGCAGCAGAGTTTTAAACTGTCAGCTGTTTTGCTCTACTAACAAATTAAGCAGTGAGCTTATAGAGAACACTTGCTGTACACTGTCAGTGAGAAGATCAGACGACAAGGCGGTAAAATCCATAGTATGCATAACCTGAGAGAACTAAAATGGTTAACACTGCTTGGTAGCTTAAGAAGTACGCATTAGCCGTAATTCTAATTGCAGATCCCTTTTTATCGCAATTAAGCTACTCTGTATTCAAAACGAACTAACCAGTATCATCTAGAGTCCTGCGGAGTTCATTTCGGAAGAAGTTGGTCGTAAGGATGCTGCTCCATTGCGAACAGACAGTTCTGAGTCTACTTATCACGAGATCAGACTTTTCTTTCCAGACACTTTTGGCCAGCTTCATACCTTTCACTTCCATAACTATGGCCTTAATGAGGATGCACTCAATTAGTTCGATCGGTAGACCTTGCAACTACAGGGAAAGTAAAACATATCACATCTGTTTACAAACTTTAGAACTTCTATGCGCAAAATATACAAAATGGAAGGACCTTTTAAGACGACCCTTAAACACTACAATCCAAATAGATGGAACTTATAAATCAACCAACGTTTAAAGGTTATGCTCACATAAAACTTGAACACAAAATGGAAGCCGCATCAAAAGACTTCCTTCTGACTTCAAAGATGACGGTTGATAAGTGGCTTATTTAGAAGATCACTAGGAAACTATAGTGAAAAGGTCAATATATTATATGCCAATTTTTGCTTGCCGGTCATTAATACGCCATATAAAAGCTTCATATAAGCTTACTAGTTATCAAGGCACAGTGCAATTATTACCTTATTAAGACCAATTTGACCAGATTCTTCCAAAATTGCATCCTTAGAGAAAAAGTAACTACACAGATTTAGCCGAACAGAATCGCAGAATCACGTGATGAGTCTAACATTTACTAAGCCAAAAACAAATAGGGTTCGCTGAAAATGGGCCTAATAGGTCTTTGTTTGGTGAGTTTAAAATCGATCTCATTTGGGATATTACACGTTTGACACTTAAATTTGTGTCTTTATGCAAAAATTGACTACTTTCAAGTGCTAGTGAAACTATTTTATTAGATAAAAGCATAGAAAATGTTAGTTTATAAACCAGACTCATCAAGCAATTCACATAGTTTGGGTTAAAGGAAGATTTGTGACTTGCATTTGAATGCAATGTAGCTCACCGTCATGTCACTCAATGATGTAAGTTTTGTACGTTTAGCATTCTCATCTTGTTGGAATACTGCTACACAAGAAGAAAAATAAAAGCAATTATCTCTAAATATATTCGTGTATACTGTATAGTATTCTATACTACAATCGAGGCAATTAAATTGTATATTTTATTATGAGGTTATAGTATGAAGCAATTGGATAAGTGTTGTTTGAAGTGTTGTTACGTTATAAATCAGACTCCGAGGTGAAGACAAGGGTTCTGTAGGCAAATTTAATTTATTTAAAACAATTTCTAGTCTAACTTTTATCGATTAGGGATTAGGCTCTACATACCTGGATCACTGTTTGAAAATAGCGTACCGGAATGTGTTTTGTTTAGGTAGGGGTTCCGTCAAAACATTTTCATGTCAAAAGGGTTCCCTAGCCTAACAGATTGGGAAGCACTGGTCTAAGTAGTTCTTATTAGCATTACTAAGTGTTCCTAATAAAAACTGGTAGCGTTGAAACAAAAACTGTAAAGCTTGGAAAACTAATAAAATTTCTCAGCAGTAACTTACAATCTGAGCCTTCATTCGTTTGCTCGTCATCACTGGATTCAGACGATTTTTGTTTCTTCGACATATCTGAACGGCTGAGATCTGCCGAAGAACTAGCCACAATCATCATCAATGTTCTGCTCGAAACACTAATCGATTGTCGGCAAGTGCTGATCAAATCGAAAAAGAATAACAGTCTCAAGTGCAATTGTAAAAGTAAGCCACCTAACACAACATTTTTAAACGAATCCCAGGAAATATATACTTTAAATCAAAATTGTTTTTAAATAAAGGAAGGAATCGAAGCTTAAACATGATGTTCAACGCGAATAATGACGTCTTGAGACTATATGTGACGTCACGCCGTAAACAGTTCGTATTCATTGATATTATGATAATAATAATTATTAGGGCTGCTGTTCGATTAAAAAATGTAGTCGCGATTAATCGCTCGATTAAAAATTTTAATCGAAATTAACTGCATATTAATCGATATTTATATCCTTCAAGCATATAAACTGGGTTCCACGACAAAAGGTTCACGACAAAAGGTTCACCGACAAAAGGTTCACGGACATATGGTTCACGGACAAATGGTTCACGATCTTCCAGCTTCCATTTTGAGCTATATTTTCATCATCGCTCATCCAGTTTCTAGTTTGAGCTACATTTTCATCGGTCATCCAGCTTCTAGTTCGTGATTTTTTACATTGGGCTGCGAAAAAGCATGTTTGGCTCTATTTTCATGAAACTAGAAGCTGGACGAGCGATGAAAATATAGTTCAAACTAGAAGATGGAATATCAATGAAAATATAGATCAAACTAGAGGCTGGAAGATCGTGAACCATTTGTCCGTGAACCTTTTGTCGTGAACCTTTTGTCGGTGAACCATTTGTCCGTGAACCATTTGTCGTGACACCTATAAACTGGACTTAAGTAACTCGATTTATTTATTCAGCCAATCGCGTAGGCAGACCTGGTGAGCTCTTGGTTCCTCGTTCTACCACCGCAACTAGGCAGCGTCGTGCTTTTTCTGTGGTCGGCCCCGCCATCTGGAATCAACTCCCATTGCAGATACGCCTGTTGCCCAAGAATAGTTCGCTTATGTTTTATACAGTGGTGTAGTCCTAAAAAATGAAGTGGGGGAACGCCTGGAAATTGAAGTAGCAACTGTAGCAAAAAGTGCAATCTTGCAAGAATTTTGCATAGTGTGAGCGCTGCTATTTTTGAAAAAAGTGCGGGAACGGCGTTCCCCCGCGTTCCCGCCCCACTACACCACTGGTTTTATAAGTTACTTAAGTCCAGTTTATATTGCCGTGGTTGGGCTGGGAGCGCTACTGAGTAGGTAACTTGAGGGGTGCTATATTAAATTTTTTAAATGAATGAATGAATAATTGGTCGATAATTCTCATCAGCTCATCTTGTCATCTCCTGAAGTTCAAAGAATGCAGTCCGGCGGGGCGCCGACACAACTTTAGTGGAAAATGTGGACGATGTCGACGGCTCACCGTTAGCGATAAACCGATGCTTCGTTCGCAGGCGACCGGTCTAATTGAGCAACGAAGTGCTCTGATGACACTTAAACATTTTCTTGCACTATTTGCAAACCACAGTAGGCCTATCGCTGGTTTTAACTATAAACTCCTCATTCAAAACCGTGTTTTCCGCCTTTGATCTCATTTTTATTTCTGATATAAAATAGCGTCTATAATCAACACTTCACAGTTCCAAAATCAAAGACTTCACTAGAAAAAAAAACGGGAAGCCACCAAGCGAGTCTGACTTCGGTTACCAAGACAGCTATTAATAAACTTGATTCATTTGGCGCTGTATTGAAACAACGTGTGAAGTAGATATTAGGCTATAGATATTGTGGTGCGAATCGATGTCATATTAATTGGTTTGAAAATGTAATGCGTTTCGCAGAGCAATAGGCCTACTAGAGAAAACATTTTTAACTCGGTGACGGCGCGAAAGGCACCCAAATTAAATTCAAACGTATAGGCTTAGACGAGTACGAATGAACAGTTTTAATGTTCAAATAAACGAATCTTACTATCTTTTATCCAAAAAGTTGCAAAGTCTTGCTGTGACCTCAATCGCTCAAATTTGCTTTTCAAATGCTTTAGTATCGCTGTCCCAGCTTGTGACAGGCACAGGCAGTGAATATTCCCTCTTCAGCGTCCTTCCCGTCCAAATCTTTTCAAACTTTTGACTCTCTTTGAAATCTTCACGTCTATCAAGGTACTGTGTAACATCCGTTAATCGCTGGTCTTGGATCATAGATAGTCTCTAATCGTACCTATAGACCTAGTTGATCTAACATTACCTCTGAAGTAGAACTAGACCCGAATTGAGGTGACATAGTACCTTCCCTCACTTCGTCCGTTATGATCGCAGTTTCTACTACTTCTATAGAAGGAACAGGAGACTCAGACATAATGAAAGCCGATTTTATTAATTATAAAACCTCAGAAAATACAATGAATAATAGAAGCTCTACAACTGTATAATATTTAGAGTCTCTTTCTAGTCTATAACTTCTATATAATAGAATCACGATCAAAGTTGAGAACAAAAACCATAATTACCATAGTTATTAAATTCATCTCTTGTATCCTTTTCTGGCTCAAACTGGAAGTCAAGAGCAAGTCTTCGGTAAGGACTGTAAAACTGATACATCATCCGAGTAACTCTAAAAGCTTTTCAGAATAATTCTCAATCCATTAATCCACAGACTAACGAGCTTATTTCGACTTACAGCAAGACTTAAACACTTAAACACGTTAACTTCATACGACACGATCAATACCAGTTGATATTCCGATACGATTGATGCGCCTAGCTTCTTCTACAACTTCTCCGTATCCCGATTTCTGACGGTATCAGAAATTAGGGGTCAGCCGGGTAGACATTTTCCACAGAGTACCGAATTCGAATATTTGGATGCACTATTTGCCGGATCCGGGTACAAACCAAGTACCATTTGTTCCATATGCGAAGCTTCACATTTTCATGTAATGAAAAATTCTCGAAATAAATTTCTGTACCTGTAATAGCTGACTAATACATTTTGCATTTTAAAAATAAATAATCATTCAAATGGACGTGATTTCCGTTGTGGACTTCCGTTGTTGGTTCTTCAAAATGAATATGCTACATGAGGCTCAAGCTGATATCAAATAGGGTATGATATTACAAGTCTACAAATTTCGGCTTGTGAGGCAGACAAGCAACTATTCTTGTGAACTGTATTTGCCGAGGCGAATAGTGTTGACAAACGATAGGCCTATATTCAGCCGAGGCAAATGTCCCAGGACATTTCCGGAAAGAAACCTAATCTAATTCCATCAAATCTAATCTAATGACTCATAAATCGGTGTTATCATAATACACAAATTACCAGTCAATGGTCGCTTTAAGTGATTTCTTTGTCAAGGGTCATGATCCGTTAATGAGGTCAGGTCGAAATCCAATGGGTCAATGAAACAGAAATCAGTAGGTGAGCTAAAACATCTGAATGACATTTAAAGAACTACGTTCTCGTTCTGAGACCATATCAGCACTCATCGACTGGTTTAGGACTAAGAAATACTGTGTACACTTAGATAGATTTAGGGGAGAGTGCTCCAAGATGCCCACGCTAAGGAGATTTGTGTTTTTCAGCTGTGTAGATTGCAGGAGAAGTACAAGTTTGTACCTAATGCAAAGAGTGGTCATCAATAAAGCAACCAGAGCAACTATAGAAGTTAATTCAAAAACATAAGTTTTGTAAATTAAAAAAAGTAGATGTCTTCAAACTGGGCATCTTAGGAACCCCATACTACAAGACGCCCATGGGATGGGCATCTTAGAACAATGGAAAATGATTAAAACAAGTAGTGTGGCAACCCTGCAATTTTAGACTAAAGCAGTAAACTTTTAAATAAAACAAACAAACCTAACCATAAACTAAAGACCCTACAGCTACTAAGCAAATCAAGACATGGGAAGAAAAATCCTAGCCTTATGTCGTAAGATGTTATTGTTATTTTCATTGTCAGACTCAGTTAACGACAAAAGTCGCACACAAATCCTTTGGATGTCTCTCCATCTGTACACTCTTCATGACACCAACCCTTACTCTTCCTGCATTCTATCTATTTATCTCCAGCAGCACTATCACTGAAGCGTACACCACACAGACATTTTCAATCTTCTTCTTAGTCATATTTGGGCTTGTTTTTAGCTGTCTTTCTTGGCTGAGTTTCCAGGACGCCATGTCTTGCTTTTCTTCCCTTGGTTTGTCTTGTCTGAATGTAAGTTTCTTTTTATTTTTTAATTCCTTCATTTTTTTCCTGCAACAGTCTCTGAAGATGCAGAGTCCTTAGGCCTACAGCTTGCCACAGATTTTGTCTGTTTTGGCATTGTTTTCATCTTTTTCTTACCTGCCTCTTCTAGTACCTTCTTTTTATACGGTGAACTGTCTTTCTCACATAAATCATTTCAACAAGCTCCTAGAAAACCATTTGTGCATTCTCACTATCACAATAAACAAGTATATGCTGCAAATAAAATTTAGGCTGATGTGGAAACAGTGACAGACAAATACGCACACCGTACCCCCACACAACTAGGTTTTAGCCATGTAAGAGTAATCAACATAGTCCACTGATGCAGCTTTGCAACAATAAAACAACGTTGTAATGACTCGAATGTGTTGTGGCGCCATAAAACTGCCGGTGTTATTAGAATTAAATGTCAACAATTAATCAGAAGCATCACCAAACTCACATACCTCTTCAATTCACATGATCCAAAGATGTGGTTCTAAGATTCTCAAGGTATCAAAGACGCCCATGGGCATCTTGTAACCTCTGTGCTTCCTATACATTCAAGACGCCCATGGGCTTCTTGTAATTTTCGAGTCCCTCTCAATTGACGCCATTTTATTTCACTAGGTTAATATTTACAAGATTGATAAAGCCATCAAAACAACTAAAAATGGACCCAAAATAAACACTGAAATGCGCCCCTGGGTATTAAATAAGGCTACGGAGAAAATGAAGCAGATTCATAAATGTGTACTTGCCCAAAAGTAGTCAAAATTGAAAAAATGTAATAATCACGCCAATATCTCGAATATTGAAATACTGCTGCTAAGGAAGGTTCGTAAGATGTCGCTACATGCAAAGACACAACTAAAATACGAATTTGTATCTTTCTACACGTTTTAGAGGGGGTGGGCATCTTATTCGCCCTGGGCATCTTGGAGCACTCTCCCCTAATACACATTCGCTAACACTCAAGCTGTTAGGCCCAGGGGCGTCTACACCATAGAAGCCTTGGAGCAAATGCTCCATCCAAGAAATAGGGGGGGGGGATTTGTCAGTGTGTGTGCCACCATTAAAGTGGGGGGAAAGAAGGGGAGGGCGAGGAACAGGGGGAAGGGGAAGTTGCTCCATTGACTTAGAGGGGATAGACACCCCTGGTTAAGCTTATGACTCCGATGCATTCTTTGATATGTTCCAGGGTTGAATATGATAATGTAATTTATGCAAGCCTTACTTTTTCACTCAGAAATCAGAGACAATCTGTTTTAAATGAAGCTGCTCCTCTAATCTGTGACATACCTACGTTTGGGTTTATCAGGGGAGGGGCCAACAATTATAGGCATTCATCTTCGAAAAAATTCATGACTTTTTTAATCTCCAGAAGCATTTTTGGTCATGTTTCGTAATTTTCTTTTTCAAACATCACGTAGCCATCCTCCACCTCGTAACGTCGTAACGGGGGGGGGGCACGTCCTATGTAAATATCAGATAGGGGGGATGGGGACATCGCGTAGTCATCCTCTACTTCGTAACGTTGTAACGGGGGCCACGTCCTATGTAAATATCAAATGGGGGGCCATGACCGGATTGGCCCTCCTGGATCCGCCCCTGGACGCACCATCCCATTAACAAAATGTCAGCAAATGTAAGGGTAGAATTTCTTAAAATAAAATATATGAAGCAAATAACAACGAATTTATTTTTTAAGTGAAGATAAAAGATTAAAAGTAGGTGTATATCTCAAACGGAATAGGTATTTAGGTATTTCAACAAAGTTATACGAAACTGCAGGCACTAGAATCTAGGATATGACCAATACACAAGATAACCAAGCTATTTGATACAAATTGTCTAATTCTTTGACATTCTCTGGAACGGATTATTCTTCTGTGAAACGGAAGATAGTTAAAACTCCGTTCCGACAATCACGATCATTTACAATAGCAAGGACCTCATTCCTCTCGCTATTGTAGTGCACTAATTTAAAGCGAATAACGGTCCGGTTCGCCTCATCCATCTGCGCACTAGTAAAATCGAGGAGATTCAATTCAGAATCAAACAGCTCGATTATGTTGAGCCTCCAGCTCAGCATTATCCATCCACACACACCTGCGTGACAGGCCTTGTTAGGGAAAAGGGGATGAAGCGATGACTTTGATGACTTATATTGGCGTAGAATAGTGCCAGCCATATCGATCTCCTTTAATGTTGTTTTCGTTTGTTTGTCAGTTGAAACCAAGACAAGGTTTCCATTTGATTTTGGAATTATGTTGGAGATCTCCGGAATATCTGAGTGCATCGTCATTTGATGCAGCAAGGAACCATTCGCGTTGTAAATGCTTATCGCTGGAAGCTGATCTTTTTCCTGACTTGAAAAGATTAAACTGCCATCGGCATCCACTGACAGAGTAGGACAATGTCTTGGCATCCACACATCATTGATGAATGGTGTAATATTAAACTGGTGTTCAGCATCTTTCGTAATGCGTAAGATTCTAGCGTAAACGTTACTCCGCCTTCCTCCCTGTAGTACATACAGGCAGTTTGATACGCTGCAAGATGTCATCCATACCGGCCAGAGTATTTCTGTTAGCGGGATGACGTCTTTCACCGCTGACATATTGTTCCGGTCGTACACATTAATAGCTAAGTATGGATGCTCTTGCCAGTAGATCATAAATATTTCATTTTTCATGGTAGTCATTTGTAAGACGTCAATCTGGAGTGGAGATTGGTGTAAAATTTCCAAACGAATCGTCTTTTCAGCTAAAAAGATTAATACTATGTCATATAAATTGGAGAAAATAGTGGCAGGCGTTAAACACATTTTTTTCAAAAGACGACTAAGAATGATCATTTACATGCATTCATGCAATTATATGCGAGAAACAAGTTAGGAAAGTGAACATGTTGCTCCCAATGCAATCTACAATCTGGGGCGGGGATAGAGTAGTGGTAGCCTAACACTCATGGCCAGGAGAGCATAAGCTACGCGGATCGACTCCCGTAACCCCCCTCTAGGGCGGCCCCTTGCATGGCTGCCAAACCGTGTGTTAATTAAGATATTGATTGTACTTTCATGTTTCAATGTAATCTTACTGCGTCTGTCGGTTTGAAATAATAAAGAATATAATAATTATTATTATTATTATTATTATTACTTCATGTGTCAAGTAGTACGTAAAATAAACGAAAACTTAAACCCGAAACGTTAACATATAATTAAAGTGGATACATAATGAGGAAATTAATAACTGAGGTCGTTGAAAGTCGTTTTTATCTGCATCGGCGCAATGCTAAATTACAGGATAAGTCTGCATAAATCGGAGGCCATACAAAATGATACAACACTGATCGCGTGGAAAATAGACCAACGTATGCAGTTACAAGTTATATTCTAAAGTTCGTTGATGAAAACTTCACGCACAAAACTTACATTAAAATGACGATTATGGCGGTGATGGTGATGGTGATGGTGGTGATGAAGTTGGTGATGATGAAACGAAGAATTCATTGTAGATACAATGATAAATTCCTAATAATTCATAAAATTAAGCTAACATATGTGGCAAGCGTTTTAAAGGATGTTGTATGTATATGTGTGTTTATGTATGCACACATAAACTTTATATAGCGCATTTTCTTTACTTAACGAAAGCGCTGCTCGCTTGCTATTTAAATGGCGTCAAAGTTCATCTGTTAGCAGAAATGCCCAGATAGGCTAAATGGGGAAGTCGTCAATAGCGGACTCCCGCAAAGGCGCGTTTACCGCACGGAGTTGCAAATTCACGTCATGTTTAGAGTTATCATAGTGCAAGCGAGTTGCTCTACTAACATATTAAGCAGTATAGACAACATTTACTGCACCCTGTCAGTAAGAAGTTCATACAGCACTGCAGTGACGAGCCACCTCCATAGTATGCGTTAAGCTGAGAAATTGAAACCGTTAAGACTTCGTACTTATTTCAGATTCTCATTTTTAAGACACGGAGGAAAATTACCGAATGTTTATCCCTAACGAACTAACCCGTGTCGTCTAGAGTCCTGTGGAGTTCATTTCGAAAGAAGTTGATCCTAAGGATGCTGCTCCATTGCGAACAGACAGTTCCGAGTCTACTTATCACAAGATCAGCCTTTTCTTTCCACGCACTTTTAGCCAGCTTCATATCTTTCACTTCCATAACTATGGCCTTAATGAGGATGCACTCAATTAGCTCGATCGGTAGATCTTGCAACTACAGGGAAAGTAAAACATATAACATCTGTTTACAAACTTTAGAACTCCTCAGAACAAAGTATGTGAAATGGAAGAAGCTTTTAAGCCGAAATTTGAACATCACAGCAATCCAAGTAAGCATCGACCTTCGTTAGTTCGTCATCAATGAATTCAGGTGATGTTCGTTTAAACAGGTTAAGCTCACTAAAAGCTTAAAAACAAAATGGACGCTGAGGGTGACTAAATGGCGAATTCAGAAGTTTACCACAAGGCTAGTAGAAAAAGGCAGCACGTAGCTATGTCAATTTTCATAGGATGCATTGCAATTATTACTTTATTCAGACAAATTTTGATCAGATTCCTACAAAAAATATATTCCTTTCTCAGAAAGTAACTACATAAATTATTTAGCTCAGCATGACGAAAGCCACGATCGCAGAATAACATGAAGAACGCAATATTTACTATGAAAAACAAACAGGGATCTGTGGAATAGGTCTAATACTTTTGCTGGGTTTAAAATCGATCTCATTTTGAGATATTACGCGTTTTATAGGCCAACATGAATTTTTGTCTTTATGTAAAAATAATATGATGATTTTCAAGTGCTAATGAAACTATTTGACTAAAGAAAATGCATAGGAGATGTCTGTCTATAAACTCATCGAACAATTCACAAAGTTTGAATTAAAATAAGTTCTGTGACTTGCAGTTGAATGTAATGTAACTTACCGTCGTGTCACTCGATGACGCGAGTTTTGCACGTTTAGCATTGTTACCTTGTCGGAATACCGCTAAAAAATGCAATTTTCTTAAAATAAGTTCGTGCATAGAGTTCTATGCTACAGTTTAATCAAGTAATTGTGTATTTTGTATTACGAGGTTATATTATAGCTATGTAAAGTAAGTAAGTAAGTAAGTAAGTATTTTCTCTTTTTAATTAGCACTAGCAAACGCATAATACAATTTGTACATGGTAAGCATATTAGTCAAACAATCAAACAATATAACCAATTATATAAAAAAAAGAAGTTACACCGAATTAGGTAAGACATAAGGAGGGTAGGAGATGAGAGGAGTTAGATCTTGGGAGTGCATAGTTATTTGTATAGCATCCTAGCGAGGAACAATTTCTGAGACAAGTGCTTGCTGTATGCAGTAAACAAAGAGAAATTGTGTTAGGAATTGCCTACGTAGTTCTCAGTAGCATTGCTGTGTTGCTAATAAAAATTGGCAGAGTCATTGAAACAACAACTGTAAAGCGTATGAAAACTATTCAAATTTCTCAGCAGTTACTTACAATCTGAACCTTCTTTGGTTTGCTCATCATCACTGGATTCGGGTGATGTTCGTTTCTTCGACATATTTTAAGTGCTGAGATCTGCAGAAGAACAGAGGTTGTCTCTAGCCACAATCATCATCAATATTTTGCTCGAAACACCAATCGATTGTCGCAAGTGTTGAGCAAAATAATCGAAATAGAATAACAGTCTCAAGTAAAGTACGATTGTAAAAGTAAGCCACCTAACACAGAGGTTTTAAACGAATCCCAGGAAATGCATTGTTTGAATAGATATATTTAAATAAAAGAAGGAATCGAAGCTTTAACATTAGATTCTTCTCGAATAATGACGTCTTAAGGCTATATTGTGACGTCACGCAGTAGACAATCCGTATTCATTAATACTAAGGTAATTTATTATAATTGTGATTGTTTTCCTATAGCGTCTTTTCAAGAAAATACGTCAGAGGTGCTCTCTGGCTAACTATGCAAGAACCACGACCGAACAGAATGGTCTTCAACCGCCTTCAAAGACATAGAAAACAGAAGCACAATAAAAAATAAAAAGCACAGTAAAATAATGGTAAAATCCAAATTTATTAGCTCTATAGGTCTACTCTAAAAGCTATGCACTGAGCACCACCTTATTCACGAGCTATGCGCCATCTCAGTCCGAAGATGCCAAGATCCGAAAACGTTTGTGTTGTTTACCCACAATAAATAATAATAATAATTTTTATTAATTCAAACTGACAAGTACGCAGTAAGATTACATTGAAACACAAAAGTAAAATCAAGATTTTAATTAAACACACGATTTGGCAGCCATGCAAGGCGCTGCCCTAGAGGGGGTTACGGGTATCGAACCGCGAACCTAATGCTCACCTGGTCATGAGTGTTACCATTAGAGTGCGTGTGGGGAAGTTCGACACATTGAGCATATTTGTGAAATTTCTAGACTAAAGTGAGGACAAAAAATTGTAACAAAAATACTTTAAAGTAGTACTATGTCACTTCAAACAAAAGCAATGCCACTTTTAGTCTTTTGCAATTTTTTTGTAGAAATTACGCTCGCTTTTCTAAGGACTATACCAACTGCCGAATTTCCCCTCACATATGAGGGGAACTTCGACACTTATTGTCTGCTAACGTTTTTTTGATTTTACAACTTGTGCAGGTGAAATAAATATCATTGACAGTTACAGCCTCTCCCCTCTCACTATTTTTCACCTGTAAAACACCTTTATCACCCTTTGCTGCCAAGGCTTTCATTGGTCTGAGATGAGGTTGTAATCCAGTTTTATCACAATTATAAATGGAATGTGGTCTGGCGCGATATTCAGCTTATAAGCTTCGAGCTCGTATAGGCCTATGTCAAAAATGTATGCACCATGGGTCTGTTCATACACTCTGCCCTTGCATATGAGATATTTTGTGCTTGTCTGACTATTATTTCTGGGTTACGTTTCATGAAAGCATACATCAACGCACTGTCGAACTTTCCCCAATCCGAGGTGTCGAACTTACCCGACTTTGGGTGGAAGTTCGACAGGTCACTTATTCGGCTGCCCTCTGGGGAATGAGCACTAAGCATCTTACACGCCCCTTTTCATTGACACTAGTTGTAGGTCATGCAGAAAACAGAACAAAATTTCTTTCCAAATGCGCGATTTACGAACAAACTCTTGACATCAAATTTACATTGCACTATCGGCTTCCTTGGTCATTTATCAGGAGTGCTGATTTAACTTACAGTTTCCTGGATTGCGTCAGATTAAAATTTAATCTGAGCGGGTCAAAACAACAACAAAGTACCGCTCTCTTCAAAAACATAACCAGAAATGATGTGACATTAACGTTCGTGAGTAAGTAAGTAAAACAGTTACGACTGTCGAACTTCCCTCCAATGTCGAACTTGCCCACACGCACTGTACTCTATCCCCCTTTCAAGTTCGTAGAAAAATGTCCAGATAAAATAAAAACATATCGGGAACGGTTACGTTTCGTCAAATTGCAGCTGAGCAAGTGTCACGAAAGACAATGGCATGAAAGCGCCAAATTGTAATTGCAAGACGCTCGAGGAGGTTAGTAGTTTCGTTATGGTCTTCAGAAGTTCGTTGAACCCTACCATTAAAATCCCTAATTGTGTGTAAATAATAATTTTGTGTCATGAAAAGTTAAGTAATTTTTCAAGCAGTCAAAAATTAATTCGAAATCAGTTCTCTTATTCGCTGACAAACCACCTGCAGCGGAGTGTGCCCAACACATAGTGCTTCCGACCCAGAGAACTGATAATTTGCCACTCTCGCTTTCAAAACCAAGCCATCACAGGCGCCCAAGTAAAACCTCCCACTGAACATATGTAGGGGGAGGATAATTTTTCTGGATAGAGTAATATTAAATATATTACAGATAGATTGATTGATAGATAGATAGACAGATAGATAGACAGACAGACAGACAGACATACAGACAGGCAGACAGACAGACAGACAGATAGATTAGATAGATAGATAGATAGATAGATAGATAGATAGACAGACAGACAGACAGACAGACAGACAGACAGACAGACAGACAGACAGACAGACAGACAGACAGACACAAAGATAGATAGATAGATAGATAGATAGATAGATAGACAGACATACAGACAGACAGATATAGATAGATAGATAGATAGACAGACAGACAGACAGACAGACAGACAGATATAGATAGATAGATAGATAGATAGATAGATAGATAGATAGATAGATAGATAGATAGATAGATAGATAGATAGATAGATAGATAGATAGATAGATAGATAGATAGATAGATAGATAGATAGATAGATAGATAGATAGATAGATAGATAGATAGATAGATAGATAGATAGATAGATAGATAGATAGATAGCTCTTATTAGTTCTGAACGTGGATACGAAATATTATGACAATTTTTTACCCTACGTGACCTATCTATAGTCACTGGTGTGCCGATTTAATCAGCTCAGGCAATGGAGACAACTCCCAGCAATAAATGTTTCCATCGTCAAGATGCAGTAGCGTGACTAACTTCAGCCGAAGGAAGAGCCAAACCGACTTCAGAGACTTACCGCCCACATGCAATGCCCTCGAAGTCCCAAATGTTACGATTGGCCTGGGGCATAGGCGATGGGTGGCTGCATAGTTGGCTGACAATCGTGTTAGAAGATTACTGTTTTCCTGCCACTCCTATATGATTATAAGAGTGGACAGAAAACAAATAGAACTGTTGAAACAATACCGAACAGAAACAACGAGGCTTTGATCTTAAATGAAGATTCAACGCGATGGTTTCTGCGACTTTCATGTTCACACAACGCGTCTTCACCCAGTGGCCTAACTTAGAATTTCCTGCACTGCCCCAATTATATAAACGAGCCCTCTGGGCCCTGTTCCCCGCCTCATTATCAGGCTCTGATAATTAATGAGGCGGGGATATTTGGTCTCTCAGTCTTCAGTTGGTCAAGGGGCGATATGCGCGGACTTCCACGGTTCAGCATGGAAGTCTTGCTTCCCATCGAGCGGAAGCAATTGTGTTATTGGTATTAGGGCAGTCAGTAAGGATGGAAGGATGTTAGATAAGTGCACACCATTGCAATGTTAGGCAAAATGGTTCAAATATAGCCTATTGAGTGAAAATGTAGTTATTTTGGTGGTACCGGTAATGTGCGACTGCGCGGTAACCTGCTGATTCATTGACTTTGTCAGATCGAACACTATTTAGTATTCTTTTATGTAACTTTAGAATTTTTAAATTTAAAATGCCATAATGCATACTATTAGAAAGATCTATGGTGACAAATGCGTATGTCGTAATATTTATTAAAGACTTTTTTGAATATATTTTAGACAGATGCTTCACTGCATGTAGACTAGATGCCATAATTGAATAATAGAATCACCGTTTTCGTTTTAATATTGATAAATCCAATAAAAAATATGTCAATTCCAGGTCTAGCACAGAGATTATAGGACAGACCTTACATTTAGCAGAAAACTGTTGTTGGATTCATAAAGGTTGTAGGCCAATCCTTATGGGATGAATTGCGTAAAATAAAGACCTCTGCCGCTCTTTGCCTCTTTTCCGAAATCGCTTGAAGACCAATCTGTTTGATCGTGGTTTCAATGCTTTAGGTCGGAAACGCTTTTGATGTGTCTCTCTTGAAGAGGTGCTATATAAATTTCTTATTACAACTACAATTATTTATTCAATTTCATTTTTTATTCATAATTGTGATCAAATAATTAAAATGCCTACGTAATTCTTGAGCATATATTTCAGAACACTGGGTTCGTGCATTACGCACCATCCCTTATTACAAATTTCAGTAACATAAAAGAGTAGAATTTCTTAAAATCAAACACATGAAACAAATAAACACGATTTTTTTTATTTGAAATATTTGTCTAAACAAATTCTCAATAAACGTCTCAAACAGAATAAGTATTTCAACACAGTTCTACAAAATTAGAGGCAATAGCTACTAAGATATACGACAATTAAACGAAACATCGAAGCTATTTTATAAACACTGTCCAATTCGTCAACATACATTGGTGTGGTTTATGCTTCTGTAAAACGGAAGATATTTAAAGCACCATAGATAGTAGTAACTACCTCATTTCGTTCACTATTGTAGTGCAATTCCCGCGAGAAATATCCGTCCTCAAACAGCGGCGAAAAAGGAAAATCCAGGAGATTAAATTCAGAATCTAAAAACTCGACTCTGTAGTCCTGACCAATTAGCAACACGTGTCCATAAATGTCTGTATAACAAACACGCGTCGATGCACAAAGTGATGACTGATATTGGCGTAGAATAGTGCCATCCACATCGACCTCTGTTAATTTTGTTTGCTTTCGATAATTACTTGCAACCAAGAGAAGGTTTCCATTTGATTTTGGGATAATGGCGTCGAAGGACGAAAAATCTGAGGACAACCTCATTTCATGCTGCAAGGAACCATTCGCATTGTATGTGCTTATGACGGGAAATGATTCTCCCCTTGGACATCTTGACCACCCTGAAAGGATTAAGCTACCACTGGAAGTTACGGATAGAGTAGGATTTGGCAACAACATGTCACTAATCAATGTTGAAATTTTAAACCGGTCTCCATCATCTCTCGCAATGCGCAAGATTGAAACGTGACTATACAGTTTTTTGTTTAATATATACAAGCAGTTTGACACGCTGCAAGCTGCTATGTTCTTAGGCCTTATATTATCTGGTAGCGGGATGACATCTTTCACCTCTTCCAGGTTGTTGCGGTCGTAAACAATAATTTCCACTTGTCCGTAGAGCGTAAATATTTCATCTTTCATTGCAGTCAATTTGGAGGCGTTTGAATAGAGCGCAGACCGATTCAAAACTTCCACATGAGTCGTCTTCAGAGCTATGAAATATTGTTACTCTTTTACACAAATTACGCAAAAAAGAATGACAAATGTTTTAAATATTTTCTGAAACGGCGAAACAAACTTATAAAATACATACATGCATCTTTATGTGGAAAAACCATTTATAAAATGGACTGTCCGTATAAACTGTACTTCAAGTGTGAAGTAGAATGTACAGTTATGGTCATATAGCCTAACTTGAAACGAAACTTGCACACGGGAATTCATGGATGCCGTTAATCAATAGCATTCGGTATCGAACGCAAAATAAAGTGAACATATTAGGAGGAAATTAATAACTAGGGGTCCTCAAATGAGGTTGAGCAAAATCTGTACACTGCTAAATAATACAGCTCTGCAGAAATATAATGCCCGACTGCATTAATCGCAAACACACAAGGAATAGACGGTATAGACCTACCCGCATTTCATCTTCCTGACCTGAGTCCGAGACTTAGGAATCACTATTCACCTTAGGCCAGGAGCTTACATTTGTCCAACATATTAATCTCCTCTGCCGCAGTTGTTACTACCAGCTGCGTCAACTCAGGGTCATCTCTCGCTCCCTCTCTTCTAGTTCAGCATCTACACTTGTCCATGCTTTTGTGGTCTCCCGCCTCGATTATTGTAGCGCCATATGTGATGGGCTTCCAACCTGCCGAATGAGATGCGTTAATCAGTGGTGGGTCGCATCTATTAGTTTGTCTGGGTCTTGGGGCACGTGCGGTAGGTGTTCCATTGACTCTCCTACCCTCAGCGATTGCTTATCAGGTCTCTGCTTTGGTTCGGCGGTGCCTTGAGGGCTTGGCTTCCACTTACCTCCGGGAAATTTGCTGCTCCACTGTAGCTGTGCAGCGTCGTGGCTTACTTCGCTCTGCGGCGCAGGCTGGGCTCATTGTCCCCCGCGCGCGGACTGCCGTCTAGAGTCCTGTGGAGTTCATTTCGGAAGAAGTTGGTCCCAAGAATGTCGCTCCATTGGGAACAGACAGTTCTGAGTCTACTTATCACAAGATCTGCCTTTTCCTTCCACACACTTTTGGCCAGTCTCATACCCTTCACTTCCAGAACTACGGCTTTAATGAGGATGCACTCAAATATCTCGTACGGTAGATCTTGCAGCTACAAGCAAAAGTTATCAAATCTGTTTAAAGACCATTAAAACGCCTCAGTATGAAATCAACAAAATGGAAGAATCTCTAAGACCCGTAAACACCACAGAAATCCAAATGGAGGAGGCTTTCGAGCATCAGCTTACGTTGACAGGTTAAGGTCACTTAAAACGTGAAGACGAAATAGACTCCGCATCACAGGACATCCTTTTTACTTCACAGCTGACGCTGGCTAAGTGGCATATCCGGAAGTCAACAAAAGTCTGGTAGGCCTAAACAGGTCGCATCTATCTAGGTACCGGTACACTGATTTTTGCTTCGAATTAGTAATCAACATAAAAGTTTCCTCTTTTGGCGTAAAAAGTCATTCATTCCAATTATTTACTGTTTCAGACCAATTTTGACCAGATTCCTCCGAAGATTGCAGTGGTTAGTGACAGAGTAGCTACATAGATTTTGTTCAGTGTTGAGAGACGCAATAGCAAAATCACATAACGAACGCAATATAAACTATGAAAACAACTAGGTATCGCTAAAATAATACATGGCTGAGACGTTTGTGGACTGTATAGTCGATTGTTTCTTGGAATATGATCCATTTTATAGATAAAATGGTGTATCTGTGTAAAGTTTGCATTCTTTAAAGTGCTGATGAAACTGTTTCACTCGAGAAACGGATATAAAATGTCGGCCTATAATCCATACTCATCAAGCAATTCACACAGTTTGGAGTAAGAGAAAATGTATGACTTGCATTTTAATACGATGTAGCTTACCGTTGTATCATTCAACGGCGTCAGCTTTGAACGTTTAGCATTCTCATCTTGTTGGAATACCGCTACAAGAAAAAGAAATGCAATTATTCCAAAGTACACTGTTGTATTGAATTGTATGCCACAACCAAGACAAGTAGTTGTATTGCAATGTTATGAGGCTTTAGTATAACCATGCACAGAGCTGATCGTCTCGTGTAACTGCGTGTACGTTACCGAATTATAGGCCTGTGTGAACAGATGGAAAAAGTGCTATGAATAAGTATTTCTGACTAGCATTAACAAGTGTTCCGAAAAAAGTGAGTGCTGAATGAATCGTTGAAACGAGAAAACACTCTAAAGCATCGGCCTACTATTAAATACGGTAAACGTACGTTTTAGCGTAATTAATTATTGGACGAAATGTCCACGTTCGCTTTAGCGTAATTAATTATTGGAAGCGGTATTAGCGATGAAAATACAAATCTAACTGGAAGCTGGATTAGCGATGAAAATATAAGTCAAACTGGAAGCTGGATTAGCGATGAAAATGGAGATCAAACGAGAAGCTGGATGTGCAAAGAAGGTAATCCTCCACGTTACGTGCGTTCATTATATGTACACTCTTATAGTGGATAGAATTAAATACTTCCGTTAATAACTTACAACAAGAGCCTTCATTTGTTTGCTCATTACTCAATTCAGATGATGTTCGTTTCTTCGACATGGCAGAAGGAAAGTGCTATGATCTGCAGAAGAACAAAGTTTAACGTCGCCTCTTGCCAAAAACTACATCAATATCGCAAGAATCTAACCAGATAAAATAAACTCAAGTGAGATTGCAAAAGTAAACCGCGTAAGACAAAGTTTTAATGGAAGCTTCTACAGGAGCGAAGCATTAACACGAATTATGACGTCTTGAAACTGTGACGTCATACAGTCGGCCAGGTCCAACATTTCGTAGTTAGTAAGTAGGCTAAGTAGTTTAGAAAGTAAGTTTGTGAGTAAGTAAGTAAGTAAGTAAGTTTGTAAGTAAGTAAGTAGGCTAGTAAGTAAGCAAGTAAGTATATTCTTTATTTTACCAATTGCATGACCGCACTTTAGCGTTTACATGCATCTAAGCACTATATAACTATCTTCGGATCAGGAAAGAACCTAACAATGAAAATTACTATGAGCGCTCCTTTAGCGATCCTAAACAGTTCGAAGAGTGGTGGATTCATCGGTATCCGACTGAAACGGCACAGGTGACACATTCGAAGTATGGTTGGCATTTCAAATTTAAGAAGACACAAGCCACGATATTCTTGGCAACAGACAATGTGTTATAGATTCTTGATTGTCCAATTTCTGAAGTATGTTAGGCGAAACATATGGAAATCTCAACCAGTTCGTTGCTAGGTCGCTCGCTTTCGATTCAGCTGCTGCAACTCTGCTGCATTCTTTCTTAAATTACAAGGTTTTCTATGCCTATGCCTTACTTCTCACATTAATCAGCCACAATTTGTCTTAAACGATCTGCAGCATTTAAGACATACCGGGGACATACATAGGTTCGGGCATGTGTTCAAATGTATGTGGAAGGAACTGCGCCCGTTATCAATGCAAAAGTTCTGTACTTTGCCCTTAAATAGTCGCCTAACTTAGTAACTTGTACCTGCTACCAATTTCAGTGGATTATGGTTGTCGAGCTAGTCTATACTTTATTTTGCTACTTAGTCTTGTTCATGTACCATGTTGCGGTTTGCCAACGTGTCAATAAACGAATAATAATAAAAAAAAATTAAAAAGCGCATTGAGTTTAAGATCTTGATGCTCAATTGCTCATGCGTAATGGTCTAGCAGGTTATGCTCCACTTAATCTTAAAGAACTTTGTGTCTCCATCCCTAATCGCAAGTTTCTTCGCTCTGCTGGGCAAGGCAACTTGGTTGTTTCAAGTTGCCTTGTACCAGCACCTGCTGGAATAATTTGTCTAATAACCTGCGACAGGAACTCTTCGGGTTCTCTTTTTCTCTTTTCTGTTCGATCGTGGTTTCATTATGTTAGGTCGGGAATGCCTCTGGCGAGTCTCTCTTGAAGTGGCAGAAATTTGCAAAATAACGACTCCAATTACTCATTCAATTTTCAACATATTTATTTCTAATTTGGCGTAAATAATTTAAAAGCATAAGTTTGCGCACGAATTGATAATTTATAGGATGAACAATGAACCAGTTTAAATTACAAATGTCAGGAGTGATTACATCAGAATTTCTTAAAGTAAGCCTAAAACGCAAGAAGCAACTAAGAAAGAAGTTATTTTCTAACTGAAATAAATTCTATAAACATGTTTTGAATGCATTTCTCAAACAGACGAGGTAGTTCAACGTGGTTCTTTGAAATCATAGGTAAAAGTAGCCAGGATACGACTATTACACGAAATATCGAAAGTATTGAAAACAAATTCTCCTATTCGTTGACATTCCTTCAAGTGGTTTATTCTTCTGTGAACTGGAAGATGGTGAAAACCCCGTTCCAAAAGTTTTTATCAATATGTAGTATCTCATTCCTGTCGCCATTGTAGTGCAATATGCCCGGGAAACAGAAACTGCCCACATCCAGTTGCGGAACAGTAAAATCCAGGAGATTAAATTCAGAATCTAAAAGCTCGATTCTGTTGAGTCGTTCGACTAACGCAAAGCTTCCGTGTTTATCTACATAAGCAGCGTTAAACGCACTTATTGTCGACTGATATTGGCGCAGAACAGTGCCATCCATGTCAATCTCCGTTAATTTTGTTTGCTTTTGGTCATTTCTTGAAACCAAGACAAGGTTTCCATTTGATTCTGGAATTATGCTGAATATCCACGAAATATCTGAGGAGGACAACCTGATTTCATGCTGCAAGGAACCATTTTCATCATATATGCTTATTACGGGAATTTGCTTATCTTGCATCCTCGTCAGGATTAAGGTACCACTGGCAGTCACCGTTAGAGTTGGGTTTGGCATCCACGGAAGACTAACCAATGTAGTAAACTTGAGTTCATCATCTTTCGTAATGCGTACCTACGATTGAAACGTGAGAACAAGTGTCACTATATAGTACATATATATACACGCAGTTTGACACGTTGCAAACTGCTATGTCATCCGCGTACATTTCATCCGGTAGCGGGATGACATCTTTCACTTCTGCCATATTGTTGCGGTCGTAAACATGAATAACGTAGTCATCATTTGGTACGCAGAGCATAAATACTTCGTCTTTTAATGTAGTTATTGTGGTGGCGAATAAATTGAACGTAGACTGATGCAAAATTTTCAAACGAATCGTCTTCTGAGCTAAAAAAAAAAAGTTTTCAATTGCTCAAAATAAAAACACGTGTTAGGCTTAAGTACCCTACATTTCTAAAAAAAGGCTACACAAAATTAGCAAGTAGCTTTTAGCATGCAGCTAAAATTGATGTGAATAGCTAGTTAGAAAATTGACTAAGCTTATATCATTGGCTACATTCTACTTCAAGTTTCAACTACAAAGTACAATAACTTGAAACTTAAAATAGACCGAACAAGGCTATATAGAATAATCAAATCAGTCGTGCATGCATGCAGCTATATGAGACAAAATTAGTTAGAAAACTGTGTCTCACAATTTAAATCCTATGCATTACGCATCCTACTTCAAGCGTGAACTGTAAAGTCAAATAAATTTTAAACTGAATGCAAACAAGAAACGTGAACATTGATTAATGGATGCTGTGAGTATACTAGCTTTCTGCGTCAAACGAAACATAAAGTAAATATTAGTCATGGAGCTAGCTCGTGTTTCGTGTGCACTTCAATGTACCCTCAGTTTGACCTCTCAGAGGTTTTATAGGTAGTCAGAGTGTGTTAGAACAATTGGTCACATGACTCGCTAATTGATCGCATAGCTGCCATTTTGGATTCAACATGGCGACAGAAGGAAGTTTTGAATTGCTTGTCTCTCCGCCATTTTTAAATCCCATTTCGATGTTTACTTCTTTATATTTTAACCAAAGAAATTTGGCATTGGCTTGATCTTTCAACTAATTCGTTACCTAATTAATTATCTTAATTATCTGCATATATAATTCTAATTCTAACTAATAGGTAACCGAAATATTTTAAATTCTAATTCTAAATAGAAGTTGTCTAATTATAATTCAAATTCGTAGTTAGCTCCAAAGTTATCTTGCCTAAATATTTCCTTACTTACTTTTAACTGTCTGATTGCATTGTAACTAGCCTAATAAAACAATATCAACCAATTTAACTGGTACAACTGCATCTTGATGATTTTGGTGTCATCTCGCTTGGTGACAACATGGAAGCAAATGCGGAGGAAATTATAATGAAAACTCTTGGAACGCAAATCCCTACAGCTGGTGAATTCCGATAGGACCACCAATATCACCAGAAAAAGGTTGATGACTTTGAAAGTTTAACGCCAACCTCTGTTAGACTACGGATAAAAAGAGCCTACTATTAGTGTCATCAGTGGATGCATGCTCTGTCATCTGAAGAACTACTTGATCCTCTGGAATAGGGGTATAGCTTATAGAAAATGATGGTGAACTCGAATCTTATAATTATAAGCCTATTTCATGACCTAACCAGTGCCGTCTAGAGTTCTCTGAAGTTCCTTTCGAAAGAAGTTGGTCGTAAGAATGTTGCTCCATTGCGAACAGACAGTTCCGAGTCGGCTTATCACAAGATCAGCTTTTTCTTTCCACACACTTTTGGCCAGCTTCATACCTTTCACTTCCATTACTATGGCCTTAATGAGGATGCACTCAATTAGTTCGATCGGTAGATCTTGCAGCTACAAGCGAAAGTCAAAAGATATCACACCAGATGCCCCACCTCAACGAATCGGAAGGACCATTAAGCCAAACCGTGAGACGCGATCGCAGAAGCACATGACGAATGCAACAAATACAAAGAAAAGAAGGAGGTATCGCTAAAATAATACGATGGCTGAGATGTCTGCGTAGTGTAAAGATCCTCAGTTTAGGACATTACGTCGGGTTTTTTTTAAAGATAAAATGCTGTCTTTGTGTAAAATTTGACTAATTTTTGGTGCTAATGAAACTTTTGACAAGGGAAAAGCATAAAAAATGTCGTTCTATAAATCAAACTATTCTAGCAATTCACAAAATTTAGATTCAAAGATGGGTTTTGCCATGCATGTAAATGCAATGTAGCTTACCGTTTGATCACTTAAAATCGATAGTTTTCGACGTTTAGCATGATTGTCATCTTGTTGGAATACTGCTACAATAAATGCAATTATCTTTAAATACATCAGATTATAGAATTCCATACCGCAATTGAGTAAGATAATCCTACTGTAATTAGAATTAGAATGAGCATTTTTTAGAAACCTATTAGTTAGAATTAGAATTAATACTCAACTAACTACTTAGAATTAATTGTTAGCGTGAAAGCAGACCTAAACAACGACGATAAAGGTAACTTATTAGTTTTAATTGGAATACAATCTATTAGCCAGTTAGTGTAAGTTATGACGATAACTCAAATTTCAAGCACTTCGTCCAATTTCTGTTTATTACTGTAGAAAATGTTCTTATTTATATGAAAATGAGTTATACTTTGGAACTATCATGAGTTCTAAAGCATAGTAATACATTGCTTTCAACCTATCTCTTCGATCGCTCATTTGTTTCAGATGCATTTGGAAAGTCTGAGAAATTTCATTTTATTTTCTTGCCAGGATCTAAGAAAGTTATTGGTAAACAGGCACGTTCCAATTAAATTTACTTTACTTTTGGATTCGTTTATGGAGACCATATTGACAGTTTTTATAAAAACTTATCACAACTAAATGCAATTCTTCTTTAAAAGTCATCACTAAGAACTAAAGACTCAAAACATTGGTTGAAATAAATTAGGCTAGTTACAACGAAATCAGCCAGTTAAAAGCAAGTAAGGAAATATTTAGGAAAGATAACTTTGAAGCTAACTATGAATTTGAATTAGAATTAAACAATTTTTATTCTGAATTAGAAATAGAATTAGCAATATTTCAGTTATTATTAGAATTATCTACGAAGAAAATTAATTAGGTCACTAATTAATTTTTAATTAATTAATTACCCATTACTGTTATTTTCTTAGACCAGAACATAGCCTCTGAAATAGCAGGTCGTCTCCTGTGCTGCTGCTTGGGCTACTGAATGTAAACAAAGAACTTTGGCAGAGATTGGCTACGTGGTTCTTACTAGCATTTCTAAATGTTCTTCATAAAACCGATTAAATTGAGTCGCTGAAATAACAAACAACTAGGGGCCCATAAGGCGTAGTTCTGCTATAAAATAACTTCTTGCAGTAACTTACAGACTGAGGTTTCATTCGTTTCTTCGTCATCATTGAATTCAGATGATGTTCGTTTCTTCGACATGTCTTAAGAGGGAAGTGATAGGATCTGCAGAAAACAGACGTCGCCTCTAGCCACAATCAACATCAATATTTTATTATTTTCGCTAAGAGGTGAACAAATCGAACCAGAATAACCGACTCAAGTGCGACTGCAAAATTCAGTCACCTAGTACAGAATTTTTATGGAATCCTGGAAATTGTAGGTTATTGAGATTATATTAAAATTAAAGAAGTAATGGATACTTCAACATGAACGAAGTTGTAGCACGAATAATGACGTCTTGAAATTATATTGTGACGTCACACAGTAGACATGTTCTAAAACTTCGTATTTATTAGTACTATCACATTTAATTATCGGCTAAATATAATTACTTATTTACTTTAAGGACTCTGCGAAATAACACACCTGATGTGCCCCATTGCCTTCTAGATACTCAGTATCTAGAGGTGCCCCAAACCTGACAACACAGGGCAAGGATCGGACGGAATGGTCTTCGACCAGATGCGAGAAATGAACATAAACAGTAGTAGTCATGTCGCATATTGCATGGAAGCTTGTTCCTGAATGAGGGATCGGTTGCAAAATATAAAGTCTCATCCAAAACAGAGTCTCCCCGGACTGAAATAATGTCTCCCCCGTTTCCTTTCAGCCTATCCCACATATTTCATGTCATTCAGTATGAGAATTGTGGAAAAAAGACTGGGGGTCGGGGTTAGACCTTGATTCATGTGGAGTTTGGGTGTGCAATGAAGACTTTACTATGCGGTCCTAAGAAAGACTAGGGGTTGAACCCCAACCCCCCTGACAATTCTCACCCTGATTTCATTATGGTAACAGGTGGTTTATAAATACTAAATATATTTACAATAAAGGTAGAAAATCGACTTCCTTAAAATTATCATGAGAATAAAATTATCATTAAAACAAATGTGACTATTTCTCAAAGAATAAAGTTTCCCGGGGAGACTTCATTCATTGAGCGGAGGATGAAATATACATATTTTCTCCCCCAGTGACTTTGATTTAGAATCTAGTCTCCGGAAGGCAAAAGTATTCTATAAGAAATACAGTATGTATCTGACAGCCATACATCATGACAACTCGTCGCTTGGACCAAAATTATGTAGGAATTTAGTCTCTCATCGTCATCATCGTCATCATTATTATCATCATAATCAGCAGCAGCACCAGTTCCTGCGGTCAGACATTTGGCGGCGATTGGTGCGAACAAATGATCTCCATTTATCACTCAATAATTATTGTCAAGTACATTACGGTACTAATTTCACGTCTATCCCAAGTCTTGTTATATATTTGTTCATGATTTTTGTCCAGCGCAGTATTAGTCTTCATATGTTTCTCTTTCATTCAAATCAGGCATTTAGTACAATGTCATCGTGTTGAATTTGATCAAATCATAAATCCTCCGAAATTCTTTCCACCTGGCCATATCGTCAGTCTTCGCCGAACGACTTTGTCTAGCAGGGTCGTTTGGGTATTTAAGGAGTGTCTTGTGGCATAATTTCTGATTTCTGATGTCTCTAAATTCCTGAACCATGCCATATCCAGATTCTTCTCTTGTCTTGATTTCGCATCGTCTGGAATTGTGATCCAAACAGGAAACTGGGTTGTTTGCATCGTCTCCTAAATTCAAGTCTTGAGTGTCTCCCTTATTGTCATGCTTCTTCACATTGTGCTAAATTTCCCAAAAGCTTGTGAGTGCGTCGTCCAATTCTCCGCTGTACATCTTTTCGATGTTCCGCTCTGCGGGAATTAGAACACCGAGATATCTGAATTTATCAGCTTCTCGTAATATTATGTTCGGCCTCTAGTGATGATGCTAATGTCGTCAGCGAATCGAAGACTACACTTCAACCCGCTTTCTAATTTGATTCCTACCTTGACGTTGCTTCGGCTCATTGGTAGTTGGGCCTACTACTTCTAAATGTAGGTGGGGTGATTAGGTGCCTCCTTGTCCCACTCACTCTTTTCGTCCGGAAATACTGTGATTTTTGTATAGGCTTACGTTTTCGATTTGCCTCTTTACATGTTTGATTAGCTTCTCTGATAAAACACGCATGCACTTATACATATCAAATCATTTTCTTTTATGGTTAACCAGCCAACAACAAGTTTCAGCGGTGCATCGTTCACAAGTGAACAGATTTCGTCGTTAGGGTAACAAGCAGGCCCTGAAGCAACAAAAAATCCCGCTAAGTTAGGGTTAGCTATGTATCAAACCCTAACTACATGTGGAGGCGGTGGTGAATAGAATTGGTTAAAGTTTCTTTCTAGTTGGAGTTTGTTCTTTGGGCTATCCTCCTATACGTGGTGGCTCAGTGGTAAGTTCGACGCCTTGTGACCGGAGGGTTGCAGGTTCGAATCCCACTCTAGCCGCTGCGTACGGACCTTGGGCAAGTCCTTCACTCGCAATTGCTCGTGGCGCTTCGGCGTGAAAATTCCGGCACAGTATCAAATGCTGTAGTCGGGAGCGCCTCTGAGTAGTAGTTGACTTCGAGAGGCGCTATAGAAATATCGGGAATAAAAAAAATAATAAAAATAAAGAATGATTAACTAAAGGACGATTTAGGGAGCAAATCAATTATCAATCCTCTCTAGTACAATTCATAACAGTTTAGTCAATACCTTAACGAATGACTTAGCTAATAAGGTCAGTGAATGTGTATTGGTCATTTGTTTGTTATGTTACTCATTATGTGAGCGCACAGCATCTGTTTAAACACATAATTATACAGAGTGGTCGTTCACAAATTTCAGTGGGTATACATGTTTGCACATATAGGCTATACGCAGCTTATTCATGTAATAGAGGTCGGCAGATAAGGACAACCCACCAACCCAGACCCCATAAACGAGGGCAGTAATAGATGACTTTGTTTCGGGGGTGTTAACTCGTCCTTGAGCAAGCCGACAAGCAACCGACTCAACCGACTAAGGGGTTTGGAGGAGCATCGTGAGCTCTGCTAGCGGGTAGATGGATCATTTTATTTTTACATTATTTAATTTCTGGTGGTGTTTAAACTACCCAAAACACTCCCCAGCAACGGCCTTGTGTTAATCACATCTTATGGCTGTCAGGTCCTTTGACGTTACTACCCACATGCAAAGCCCTCGAAGTCCGAAATGCTACGAGTGGTTGACGATGAGTCGCCAGAGGCAGACAGCGATAGGTGCCTGGTTGGCTGCCGACCGTGTAAGAAGATTACTGCTTCTGGTGATTCATAGGAGAGGAGAGGAAAACAAATAGAACTGTTGAAACAATGCCGAATCAAAACAACGAGGCTTTGATCTTAAATGAAGTATCAACTGAATAGTTTTTTGAGACTTTCATGTACACACAGCGCGTCTTAACGCAGTAGTCTAACTTAGAATCTCGAGCACTGCCCAAATTATACAGACGAGCCTTCTGGAACCTGTTACCGGCCTCATTATCAGAAACTGAGCGGCCCCGTTTCTCAATATTTGGGCCCTCAATCTAATTTTTATGGACCCTTGGTTTAAAAAAACTGCCTTTAGCTGGTCTAGAGGCGATGCACGTGTGCGGACTTCCACGGTCCAGCATGGAAGTTTTGCTTCTGGAATAAATTGCGTAATATGAAGTCATCAGCCTCTCTGCCTCTTCTCCGTAATCGCTTGAAGACAAATCTGCTCATTATTTTAGATCAGAAACGCTTTTGATGAGTCTCTGTGAAGAGGCTCTATATAAATTTTCTATTACAACTACAATTACTTCTTCAATTTCCAACATTTCTTATCCCTAAATAATTAAAATGCGTACACAATTATTGAGCATCTACATACAGAACATCGGGTTCGGGTATAACGCATCATCCTATATTACAAATTTAAATAAAGGTAAGAGCAGAATTTCTTAAAATAAAAACGCACGAAGCAAACAAGAACGATTTATTTTTCAAGTGAACCAATTGTGTAAACAAATTCTCAATGTAAGCTTCAAACAGAAAATGTATTTTAACACAGTTCTTTGTAATTACAGGCAGTAGTTACTAAGATACGACAATTACACGAAATAGCCAGTTCGTCACAGTTTGTCAACGTTCAATCGAGTGATTTATTCTTCTGTAAAATGGTAGATAGTTAAAGCATTATCTACAGTAGTAACTATCTCATTTCTTTCGCTGTTGTAGTGCAATTTGTGGGGCAAAATAAATTGGCCTTGAGCAAGCTGGGGAGAAGTAAAATCCAGGAGATTAAATTCAGAATCTAAAAGCTCCATTCTGTTGCGCCGATCAGTTATCAATATGCGTCCATAACTGTCTGCATGACAAACATGCCTCGATGCGCAAAGTGACGACTGATATTGGCGTAGAATAGTGCCATCCATATCGACCTCTGCTAATTTTGTTTGCCTACTGTCGTTAGCTGAAACCAGGAGAAGGTTTCCATTTGATTTTGGAATAATGGCGTGGAAAGACGCAAAATCTGAGGACAACCTGATTTCATGTTGCAAGGAGCCATGTGCATCATACATGCTTATTACGTGAGATGGATCACTCCTTAGGCATCTTAGACACTTTGAAAGGATGAAGCAACCATTGGTAGTTACGGATAGAGTAGGATTTGGCAGCCACATGTCACTAATCAATGTTGAAAGTTTGAACTGGTGTTCATCATCTTTCGTAATGCGCAAGATTGAAATGTGATTGCGTTTTTTAATGTTCAGTACATACACACAGTTTGACACACTGCAAGCTGCGATGTTCGCCGGATCAGTTCCTGGTAGCGGGATGACATCTTTCACCTCTGCCAGGTTGTTGCGGTCATAGACAATGACTTCCTCGTCTCCGCAGAGCATAAATATTTCATCTTTCATTGCAGTCACTTTGGAGACGTATGACTGGAGCGGAGACTGATGCAAACTTTCCATACGAATCGTCTTCAGAGCTAAAACATATTTGTACTCCGTTACACAAAATTATGGAAGCTAGAAGCCTTCGAGAAGTGGATACGGCGGAGAATGGAGAGAATTAGCTGGACAGAGCATAAGGCAAACGAGGAGGTACTGCAAATGGTGGGAGAGGAAAGATCTATGATGAGGACAATTAGAGAGCGTCAAAGAAGATGGATTGGCCATAATTATAATGAGAGGAAATTCCCTACTACGAGATATCGTCGAGGGTAGAATGAATGCTGTGTGCGTGTGTGTGTGTCCAGGTGTGCGTGTAGAAACTGTAGAAAGCGCCCTTAATACCTCACAAAGGGGCACTTGCTAGAACAACTGGCGTCAAAATTCAATAAAAACGAGTTCATCTGTAAGCCGAAATGCTCAGATAACTAAGAAGGTCTCCACTGGCGAACGCTCGCATACACGCAGTTCCCTAATAACGAAGTCTCATCCAGATCCAGTGGCGGATCCAGAGGGGGGCGATTGGGGCGATCGCCCCCCTAAGAGTCCAAAAAAATTTTTTTTTATATTTAACATTTAAAAATGTGATATACTATAGTGTACTACGTACAGGATAAATGTCATGTGATTATTATTACGCATGTACAGCGCCGGACTGCAGTTTGAATATTACTTCTACACGCCCTTGCTTTAATCATGCTTTAAACTTGATAAGTAATTTTAATTCCTTTGACCTTGGACGTCCATGAAATCGCCCCCCCCCCGTAAAGTAAAAGTCTAGATCCGCCCCTGTCCAGATCTGCAATTCCATACTTTGGCTGAGTTTCAGTGCACCCGAGTTAAAAATGATAAAGAATATGCGCATCGGCAGAGCCTTTTATGCCTATGAAATGTGGACATTTACTACAGGTTGAAAGAGCATATTTGGGCGTTAGAAATACACTGCTAGAGAACGCTACAGCTGTTTTAAAAAAAACTAAAAACGATCGAAGATGAAGCAATGCGAGCAAATCAATCCGATCTCTTAATTCATGTCAGCTGGATTAATATCAAACAGAAAGACAATGTGTGTGATAATGAGAACTCGAGAAGTATAGAAGGCATTATGTCAGCATAATTTATGAAAACGGATGATTTTTAAATCGTTATCACTTCACGGTAACTTAAGAATTACGCACTGATCGCAATTCTACCTTCTGGTCATCTTTTATCGCACGCATGAAATTAGGCAAATGTGTATCTTTAATGAACTAACCAGTCTCGTCTAGAGTCCTGTGAAGTTCATTTCGAAAGAAGTTTGTCGTAAGGATGCTGCTCCATTGCGAACAGACAGTTGCGAGTCGCCTTATCACAAGATCAGCTTTTTCTTTCCACACATTTTTGGCCAGCTTCGCACCCTTCACTTCCATAACTACGGCTTTAATGAGGATGCAATGAATTAGCTCGATCGGTAGATCTTGCAACTACAAGTAAATTTAAAGGATATAATACCACGTTGTTTACACACTTTATCACTCCTCGGCATTAAATTGACGAGGCGTGGAAGGACCTCTAAGCTGAGCTCAAAACATCACAGCAATCCATTTTGGGGTCACTTTTAAGAATCACATTCCGTTGACACGAGAACAAAAGTGGCACAGTATCACAAGACTTCCTTCTGAATTCACAGCTGACGCTGGTGTATACAGAAGTTTAAAAGAGAGACTAGTTGGCAGGCCGTTCAAGAGTCCACATCACGACTTGCCTCTATATTCATAAGCAAGATAAAAGCTTCCCCTTTACCTGACGTCCTTTTATTAGTTATTAAGATTGTTGATTCCAGTTGTTTATTTTTTTTCTACCAGTTTTTACCAGATTGCTCCGAAAATTGCACTGCTTAGCGACAACTGACAAAGTAGGAAAAGGCCTACAGATTTCGCTCAGCATATTGGAAGCAGCAAACGCAGAATCACAAACGTACGCAAGATGTAGGCCTATTTTAAGAAAAACAACATGCAGAGATCGCTAAAATAACACATCGCTCGGACGCCTGTAGACCATCAGTCCTACATTCGACATTATCTTGGGACATGAAGAGTTTGATGGATGAGATACTGTCTGTGCAAGGTCTGACTTCCTTTAAAGTGCTTATGAAACGTTTTTGACACGAGATAAGGGACAGAAAATGTCGGTCCATAAACCCCACTTGTTAAGCAATTCACAAGGTTTTTTTAGATCCATGGAAGATTTGTAAATTGGTTTTATAATGCAGAGTAGCTTACCGTTGCGTCACTCAACGAGGCGAATTTTGCACGTTTTGCATTTTCATCTTGTTGCGAAACCGCTACAAGAGAAATAAATGCAATTATCCCTAAATATAATATTATAGAAATTGAATATCTCAACGGAGACAAGTAATTGTACTGTAGTATTATGAGGCTATAGTATTGATATTCTGCCTGTTTCTACAGTTGGTCATCTCGTTTGATTGCATGCACGTTGTAAAGGAAACGTGTGCAAAGGTTAGCATTAGGTCTACTAAATTAAATTTTCATCAAATAAGAAGCTGATTAATAATTGTGTCATCGAAACAATAAACAACTTTAATGCGAATTATTAAAGACGTCCTGCAATTAAAACTTACAATCTGAGCCTTCATTCGTTTGCTCGTCGTTGCCCGACTTCCGTGATGTTCGTTTCTTCGACATGGCACTAGGGAAGGAAGTAGAATCTGCAGAAGAAGCGTTGCTTCTGGCATGCACGGTCAGCGCTTATTTAGCAAGATTGTCGGGTTTAATGCTTAGCAAATCGATTCAGCGTACGACTGCTAAATAAACCGCGTATTTAAGAATGAAAATCTAGTCAAAGCTTCTACATGAACGAAACTTAATGACGTCTTGAAACAATACGCTGTGACGTCACATTGTAGACTTCAAAGTTGAATCTTCCGTAGACGAGGTCTCACACTTCGTATTCATTAATACTATCATAATTAAGTGTAATTGCTTATTTATGTAGCGCCCGTTCCAGAAAATACATCAGAGGTGCTCCAGATCCGACTATACAAGACCAATATCGAACGCGCTTCAAGCGCTTGCGAAGCAGAATCATAGAAGTCATAAAGGTTCTTGGAGTCACCTTAAGATCAGACCTTCGTATGATTTCGCACGTTGAGTCTATAGCCTACTTGAGGTTTGTTCTTCTTCTATGTTGACCTATGCATTGCATGTGGTCCGATCACATGGTTTCTCGGTGTCTGCTACCGACATTGTGGCCAAAAGCCCAAAACTACTAGGGCCTACTACTGTCTATTGCTAACCTTATGTATGCCTCACCGGCCCGGTGGGGATATAGGGGTTTACCACAGCAGCCGAACGCGACAGGTCGAGCAGCTCATCGGGAGAATGAAGCCTCGCGGCCTTTTACATCCTTCGTCCCGCCGCTGCAGAAAATTAATGGCTTCCGAGGGTGATGCTTACAATTTTCGGACCATTGTTACTAATGAAAGACATGACGTATTACGCCATCTGTTCCCCCCTCTAGCCAACCCAGCGGTCGTGTCCTCCGATCTTGTCCTCATGACTTTTAGCTTCCTTGCAAGGACGACTGTGATTAACTTTATATCTGGAGTTTTACATAAAACTATATTATATTGATTACTTGTATCAACGTATAGGCCCTACCTTTATACAACTCATCTAGGCCTAGGCCTAACCCTTTAATAACTTGTGCTGCAACCATTTAGTGTATTCAAATTGCGTTCTGCCAGCTTGTATTAGTAATGAAGGAAAAGTTATTGATTGATTGGTCGAGAAAGTAGAAGATCGTGTCGCATATTGTAAATAAAATATAATAAGTAAGTAGCCGTTATTTGCATCTGACAAGCGCATATTATGCATATGCACAACATGCATAACGTACTGCATGGAATCATGTTCCAAAATGAAGGTCCGACCATCGTAGGCCTACCGCAGGTTAACAGTGTTACGTTGCCGCTCGTTTGATTGGTGGCATTCCCAAGTTTGGCCGTATCTCCACATTCATGCTGGAGCAGCTCCACTGGCTTCCAATTCGAGAGCGCTTGCTATTTAAGACAGAGGTGGGCAACATACGGCCCGCGGGCCGGATCCGGCCCCCGGGGACTTTCAACCGGCCCTTGACATGTCTTTAATATATCTGGCACTTTTATCCAGCCCTACATGAATGTCTGAATCTCTGTACGTAGGCCAACATTAAAACATCTGTTTCTTATTTATTAAGAATCCAGCCTCTAGTCTACTCAACAAGTTCGCTACTCATTCATCAATGTAATTACTTTCTGCATGAAACAATACCACAGATTCGAAACTTTGGAAGCCATCTTCACTTAGATTTCATGCCCTGAAAATGGTTACGTTGTTTCCAAGCACCTATATTTGTGAACAGTTCTTCTCAAAGATGAAACTGACAAAATGCAGAAGCAGATGCAGACTAACAAATGACAATCTTTCCAATGAAATTTGAATTGCCACTTCGAACATTAAAGCAACCATACTGGATAAACTGTGTCGTGAGAAGTGTCAGATTTCACATTAATCATTAAATATAGCACACCAAGCAAATGGATACATTGTACACTAACACTTTTATGTATTTTTTTAACTGAAGAAACTTTCAACATATTTAGTATTTTATTGTAGTGTAGAACTGTAGGTAATTAGGATAATTATGTTTTCATCATAAAAATTATCTTCATTTAGTTTAACATAAATTTAACCGTAAGGTTATATCGCAATTGTTAGTTTGAATAAAATTAATATTGTCTTGTTTTCTTGGGCAAATGAATCTGCAAAATTTAGCCCGCAATTGGCATGCGGCCCCTCAGCTGCCCCTAAAATCTTAGGTCGGCCCTCAGTTAAAAGAAGTTGCCCATGCCTGATATAAAAGAACTCTCTCCTAATTCATCTGTCCCTGGCACCGTCCTACACGCGATCGGCGGCACACCTAGACCTGGTCGCTCCTAACCACCGAACTAGCCTCAACTAGGCCTATACAATAGCCTACCATACAACTTAAAATCAGGGCCATCTTATCCATTAGGCACTGCAGTAGGCACTGTGTATACGTCCTACGAAACTTTTAGGGGCCTACGAAAGTATGAAAATGAGATATTGAATGATTGACAGGAAAAATGGAGAAAGGGAAACCGCAATTGCAATTTAATAACGTTTGTACTGAAACAGTTTAAGTTAAGCTGTGCTAGCCTACATTATTTGAACTTTCAGTGGCGGCGATCTTGTTTGAGAGGTGGGGGGGGGACATTTGGGGACTGATCTGGTCAAAACAGAGTTTTGAACTGATCTGGTCAAAAAAAGGTCAAAAAATTTAACCTGAGAACGAAAAATCTGATGACCTTTTTTGGGGTTTCTTCAAAATTTGGGGCGGTCCGATGTATGGCGTGTCCCCCCCACTGTTAAAGGTGGGGGTCTTGTCCCCCTCGACCCCCCGGGATCGCCGCCCATGTGAACTTTGTAGAGTTGGAGATGGCAGTTGAGTTGGGGTTACGACCAGTGATGGGCAATAGTTAGGGGCCTAGGCCTAACTAAAAAGTTGCTAACTTTTAGTTTAACTAAATTTTTTTAGTTAAGGATAAAGTTTAACTAAAAAGAAATAGTTTAGTTAAAACAATAGTTTAACTAAAAAATTTTAGTTGCTAACTAAAAAGTTTAACTAAAAAATCAGCAATATGCAACTATTTACCGCAATGAACATTGAACACTGTCAACTACTCAACGTGAAACTTATTGATTAACACTGCATGGTTTTAGCATTAATAGTCTGTGTTTTCAAATTCATACGCTACTTACAGTATGCCTGTGACTGTAGGCTAGAAGAGTACACATTGCATAATTTGAAGGTGAAATTGTCATTATTACAGTTCACTTAACCTCTGTTATTGTGAAAATGTTTGTCGTAAAAAGTTGGAAAAAAGTTGGAAAAAGTTTAACTACTTTTTTTTAGTTTAGTTAACTACTTTCCAAAATTAGTTGCCAACTTTAGTTAAACTATACTTTTTTAGTTGGAAAATAGTTTTAGTTTAACTAAAAAAAATTAGTTTAGTGCCCATCACCAGGGCTGTAGTGGTAAAATTTGAGGTGAGTATAGGCCTACGCTACCGGTGACCAGCGGCGTAAAGAAAATTTGAAGACCTTTTTATAGGAATTCGTCTAAGAAAAATTTCAGACTTTTCACAAATTCCCTTAATATAATTGTCTGACTTTTTACGATTTCGTCTCTGAAAAAGTTGATGACCTTTTTTTTAGTCATTCGCCCTAAAAACCTCTAAAAACCTGTCAAACCCTCTCTTTTTCCTCCAAATTTCATTACTCAGGTCTCTACAGAGGTAAGCATACGTTGTAGGCCTATACCCGCGTATACCCTCGTCTAGAGCGCTGAGTATACGCTCTCAAATTTCGCTAGAGGTGAGTATACGCTGTATACCCGCGTATACCCTCGACTACAGCCCTGCCCATCACTGGTTACGACTTACGAATGCAAGAGCGCCAAAGGACTACGACGACCTTAAAACGGCCCTGCTAAATATTTAGGCCTATAGCGTGCTATAACAAGAAAAGTCTTGCACAACAGAGCGTTGCGCTGCATTCCTAGTCATGGTGCAATGTGAATAGATGACTTTTAATTTGGATTTAAATTGAGCAACAGATGTGCATTGACCGTGATTGACGGACGGAAGTTGGAAGACTAGGGGTCTTGAGATCGAGAAGGAACGACTGCCAAACTTCCGGTTGGTGCAAATACACTAAAATCTCCTCGCGTGGCCGGAGTCCTCTCGAATTGAAAACAGAACATGGCGTGACCATGGATGTCATGTACGAAGCAGAGGTTCCAGAATGGATATGGTACGTGAGGATGGAGATTTTGAAGGCGATACGGACACGGATGGGATGCCAGTGTAGTTGTTGCGATCTCTGGGACCATGACCTTTTATTAGGCGCGCGGCAATTTGAGCCTAGGCCTACTGTATGTTTTAAGGAAAATTTATCACTGCACGTGGCAAGCGCCGGAGCGCGAGTCTATAATATTCTGGATGTCTGCCACTGTCTGTGTTATTCCTGGACGAAGTTTTTATAAATAGCTTTATACTCATTCATTCATTGAGCATTTATATAGCGCCCATTCTCTCTCTCTCTCTCTCTCTCTCTCTCTCTCTCTCTCTCTCTCTCTCTCTCTCTCTCTCTCTCTCTCTCTCTCTCTCTCTCTCTCTCTCTCTCTCTCTCTCTCTCTCTCTCTCTCTCTCTCTCTCTCTCTCTCTCTCTCTCTCTCTACTAGTTCTGGGATATCGGGCCAGGTGCGCTTCTGATGAGTTTATCTTGAAATGGCGCTTTGGAAGTTCCCAGTTTCAGTTACAAGTATATAGGCCTACAATAAGGGTGCTCGTCGAGCACTGTCAACCGAGAGGTCGGGGTTCAAATCTCCTCTTGGGCAGAAAGCTGTTTTGAGATTTCTGCTCCAGTTGCGCCCTCTGATCAATAATTCAACTATGATGACTACGCTGACCAAACACTGTCAGTGGAGATATTACGGCGAGGAAGAGGGCTGGCCAACGCCCTCATATGCAGATATTATTACAGGCATTTCTTAGCTGACAAGTCTTTCGGGCTGCGGCTAGGATGAGACATCGTAGATCCAGACTAGTAGGCCTAAGCTCCTTGAGGACAGAAAACCGAGCATCAGTAGCGTCACTGTAGTGGAGAAATCTGGCGGAGAAGCAGAAGTAGCAGTTTGGGTAGACCCGATCTTGGCAGCAGAGCCGTAGCAACAAAGAACGTGGCCCCGTCCGAAAATACGTCCGGGGCCCCTTACAATGCGAAAACTGGAATGCGGTAATATACAATATACAGGCAGTGATGGGCATTAAACTATTTCTTAGTTAAACTAAAACTATTTTCCAACTAAAAAAATAGTTTAAAGTTGGCAACTGATTTTGGAAATTAGTTAACTAAACTAAAAAAACTAGTTAAACTTTTTACAACTTTTTACGACAAACATTTTCACAATAACAGAGGTTAAGTGAACTGTAATAATGCAGAGCGTCAATAACAATTTCACCTTCAAACTATGCAATGTGTACTGTTCTAGCATACAGTTACAGGCATACTGTAAGTAGTGTATGAATTTGAAAACACAGGCTGTTAATTCTAAAACCATGCAGTTTTAATCAATAAGTTTCGCGTTGAGTTGTTGACAGTGTTCAATATTCATTGCAGAAAATAGTTGCCCATTGCTGATTTCTTTAGTTAAACTTTTTAGTTAGCAACAAAATTTTTTTAGTCAAACTATGGTTTTAACTAAACTTTTTTTTAGTTAAACTTCATCCTTAACTAAATTTTTTTTAGTTAAACTAAAAGTTAGCAACTTTTTAGTTGACTATTGCCCATCACTGTATACAGGGTTCATACTATGTATAGGCCTACTACATAGGCTAGGCCTACGCCCAGTGGCGGCGATCTTGTTTGACAGGTGGGGGGACATTTTTGAAGTGATATGGTCAAAAAAGAGTTTTGAACTGATCTGGTAAAAAAAGGTCAAAAAATTTTTCGCGCTCACGCGCGAACTTTTTTTTTACTCTGAGCGCGAAAAAGTTCATGACCTTTTTTTGGGGTTTCTTCGAAATTTGGGGGAGTCCGATGCATGGCGTGTCCCCCCCACTCTTAAAGGTGGGGGGTCTTGTCCCCCTCGACCCCCCCGGGATCGCCGCCCATGCCTACGCCCTGCACTAGGCCTATACATGTATTCCATTTCCGTATTTACGCAAAGCGCTTCTTTCGAGCCTTGTTCTCCGCAAATTGGTTAATCAATGGTTATTTTTTGCCGCTTTTTGGGCCCCCTTCCAGGAAGGGGCCCCTCCGGTCGGAGGGTACGGAGGGCGGAAGCTACGCCTCTGCTTGGCAGTTAAATGTTTCAAAAATGCTTAGGTAGTAAAAGTATGAGAAGACCGCGCCTGATGGTTCAAAGAGTAACGGCCAAGGAGGCTGTTGAACGTGATCCAAAGCTTCTTAGGTTCCCGGGACTGGTTGGTGGTAATTGTCTCCCAGTAGACTCGCTCTCTGTTCCGGTAAGCAGAGTGCATTTTACATACGGAACATCGGGTTCGGGCATAACGCACCATCGTATATTACAAATTTCAGTAGGCCTACAGGTTGGAGCAGAATTTCTTACAATAAAACGCTTGAAGCAAACAAGAATGAAATATTTTTTAAGTGAAGAAACTGACTAAACAAATTCTCAATGTATGTCTCAAACAAACTAAGTTTTTCAACACGTCAGTTCTTTGTAGTTACTGCAGGCAATAGTTACTACAGGATACGACAATTAGGACTTAACGATCTATCCATTTCGTCAACATTCAATCAAGTGATTTATTCTTCTGTAAAATGGTAGATAGTTAAAGCATGGCGTACAATAGCAACCACCTCATTTCTCTCTCTATTGTATTGCAAATCATGGGACAAAATGAATTGGCCCTCGTCCAACAGCGAACAAGTAAAATTTAGGAGATTAAATTCTGAATCTAACAGCTCCATTCTCTTGCGCCGATTGAGTATCAATATGCGTCCATAACTGTCTGCTTGACAAACATGCCCATGTGCACGAAGTGACGACTGATATTGGCGTAGAATTGTGCCATCCATATCGACCTCCGTTAATTTTGTTTGCATTTGGTCGTTAGTTGAAACCAAGACAAGGTTTCCATTTGATTTTGGAATAATGGCATGGAAAGACGAAAAATCTGAGGACAACCTGATTTCACGCTGCAAGGAACCATTCGCATTATACATGCTTATTACGGGAGATGGTTCACTTCTTAAGCGTCTTAGCCACCTGGAAAGGATTAAGCTACCATTGGAAGTTACGGAAAGAGTAGGATTTGGCAGCCATATGTCACTAATCAATGTTGAAATTTTAAACTGGTGTTCATCATCTCTCGTAATGCGCAAGATTGAAATGTTATGAAATAATTTTCTATTTAATATATACAAGCAGTTTGACACGCTGCAAGCTGCGATGTTCGTCGGATCTGTTCTTGGTAGTGGGATGACATCTTTCACCACTGCCAGGTTGTTGCGGTCGTAAACAATAATTTTCTCTTCTCTGCAGAGTATGAATATTTCATCTTTCAGTGTAGTCACTTTGGAGACGGAGAACTGGAGCGGAAACTGAAGCAAACTTTCCATATGAATCGTCTTCAGGGCTAAAACATATTTGTACTGGTACTCTGTTACCCAAATTGCGCAAAAATAATGAAAAGTGTTAAACATAATTTTATTCTTTATAAAATACATACATGCATGCATGCATCTTTATGTGGAAAAACCAGTCTTGTTGTCCTCGAGACCAAGGTCTTGGTCTCGAGTGCACTCGAGTTCGTTTTTAAAAGTCTTGGTCTTGGTCTTGAGGTTCAAGGTCTTGGTCTTGGTCTTGAGGTTCAAAGTCTTGGTCTTGGTCTCGCAAGACCAAGACCAAGACCGGCTGTCAATATGAACAGTCATATAACAGAACTCAAGAATTCTGTATCAAGCCTGCTTGCATCATACGACCAATATCTATGAATGGATACAAGTCTTGTTGGTCAGGAAAACCCATTGGCAGCAGCAACAGTTATTCTGTATCAGACGGTATGATAAACCATGGGAAGATTTCAAAAGGACTCACTATCTGTACATTTACATCCAGTGCTTGAAAAGCTTCTTTGTGTGTGTCAGCGACTTCAGCACCTGTAGAACGTATTTTTTCACATGGCGGAATTTTTATGAGGCCCACCAGGCACGTCTTGGTCAGAAAGTTCTGAGCGAATTGGTTTTTATAAAATACAAAAGGCATTTGGAATAATAGTTTGCATGAAGGAGTCAGAAGGACTTTTGAATACAAATTCGGATTTCTCTGCAGTTTGCATTTAAAGTTAATTTGCTTGAATAAAATAAAAGACTAATGTTTTCATTAAAATAGCGAATATTCCGACTTGACAATTTTAGAAGTCTTGATCTGATTGCGATTTTTTGGGTCTTGGTCTGGTCTTGGTCTTGAGGTTCAAGGTCTTGGTCTTGGTCTTGAGGTTCAAGGTCTTGGTCTTGGTCTTGAGGTTTAAGGTCTTGACAACAAGACTGGGAAAAACTATTTATAAAATGGACTGTCCGTATAAATTCTACTTCAAGTGTGAAGTAGAATGTACAATAAACTTGACAGTGCAACCGATTAAAAATTATAAAGAAAATGCACTTTTGGCAAGGTCTTTTATGCCTATGAAACATGGAGATCTCATAAAGGTTGAAAGAGCAGACATGGACACTAGTTTAGGAAGCTACAACTAAGCTGGTTAAAAAACTACAAAAAATCAAAGATGAAACAATATAAGCGATCATGCCGATTTATTTATTCATGTCGGCTGGATTAATATCAAACAGGAAGAGAAATGTGTGATATCGAGAATGGAAGGAATCATGTCAACTTAATTTATGAATACGGATGACCTTCAGGTCCTCGTTTATTATTATTATTATTATAATTATTATAATTATTATTATTATTATTATTATTATTATTATCGCACACGACAACTCTGCATGCTTAATGAACTAACCAGTATCGTCTAAAGTCCTGTGGAGTGCATTTCGAAAGAAGTCGGTCGTAAGGATGCTGCTCCATTGTGAACAGACGGTTCTGAGTCTACTTATCACAAGATCAGCTTTTTCTTTCCACACATTTTTAACCAGCTTCATACCCTTCACTTCCATGACAATGGCTTTAATGAGGATACACTCAATTAGCTCAATCGGTAGATCTTGCAGCTACAAGTAAAATTTAAAGGATATAATACCAAGAATTTATCACGTAATGCAATCAAACAATTTTATGGAAATTCATGGAAACATTGAAAACAATATTTCTTTATCATATGTTTTAGATTTTAAAACTGTAATTTCACCAGAGTCTAAATCTATTACTTTTAATATTTAATATAGGCCCTAACTTAATGATTATTTATTATATAGGTAATTTTTGACATGATTCTTATTATAGTTATAAATTTTTACATATGTAATCACTTAATAGATTATTACGATATTATCTTGGGATATGAAGCGTTTTATAAATGAAATGCTGTCTGTGTAAGGTCTTCCTTTAAAGTGCTAATGAAACTTTTTTGAAAAAGGTGAAAAAGGATAGAAAATGTCGGTCTAAGCAATTCACAAAGTTTAGATCCATGGAAGATTTGTAAATTGGATTTGAATGTAGTGTAACTTACCGTTGTGTCAGTCAACGAGGCGAGTTTTACACGTTTAGCATTGTCATCTTGTTGGAAATTTGCTACAAGAGAAATAAACGCAATTATCCCTAAATACAATTTTTTTATGGAAACTGAATAACGCAATTGAGGCAAGTAATTGTACTATAGTTACATGATGCTGTAATGTGGATATGCTGCCTATGCAAAATAGGCATCCGCAGGGGGCAAGAGGGAGCACATGCATCCGCAGATTTTGAGCATATTAAAAAAAATTAAATCTTTCGATTATTATGATTATTACAACAGTCCAAACACGATTTTCAATGCGAAAAAACATTTAATTATTTAGGTAGGCATAAGTAATAGACCATTATTTACTTTTAAAGCTGAAAACGAGATCCCACTCCCAAAACGCCAACAGGCCCACGATTCCAAAAGCCCTGGCGGCTTTTGGGATCCGCGCCAGAGCCCCTAATGGCGGAAACGCTAGTCCTCGTGCCAACAATTTAAAACTTTGCTCTCCCTACAAACATTCCCGCCTATGCATACAACTGCTCATCTCGTTTGTTTGCGTGCAGTGGCGGCGATCTTGTTTGACAGGTGGGGGGCATTTTGGAACTGATCTGGTGAAAAAAGAGGTCAAAAATTAAATTTGATGACTTTTTTGGGTTTCCTCTAACTTTGGGGGTCCGATGTACGGCGTGTCCCCCCACTCTTAAAGGTGGGGGTCTTGTCCCCCTCGACCCCCCCGGGATCGCCGCCCATGTTTGCGTGTACGTTGTAGGCCTATACTGAATTACACATATAAACAGTGCTTTTTTCAGCCGGAACGGCGTTCCGGCACCTGTTTTCAGCTACTAAAAAATAATTTAGTTATTTTAATAATAAAATCAATAATTTTAGTTATTTTAATTTCATTTGTGTTTTGAACTGTTTTCAGTGTTTATTGTGAGACCTCCCAGCCCCCATTCCTGTTTTACTCGGGATTTTAGCCCGCCCATAATTGTTCCGTTCCGGAACCTTTTTTTGTAGAAAAAAAGCACTGCACATAAATAAAGGAAAACTGTGTTACGGTTTGGCTATGTAGTTCTGACTAGCATTAGTGTATTTTGGTCTATCTACTAAATAAAGTTTTCATCATACAACTTTAAGGCGACTTGTTAACTTACAATCTGAGCCTTCATTGCCAGGTTTCAATGATGTTCGTTTCTTCGACATGGCACTTACTCTAGGGAATGAAGTAGAATTTGGCCACAATCAACGTTTATACACCAAGAAACACCGATCGATTGTCGGGAAATTCTGAGAAAATCGAAAACGACTGAAAAATAAGCCGTTTACGATTTTTAAAACGTAAACACCGCCTCAATATTTAAACGAAGCTTGTGTTGTGACGTCATATTGTAGACTTCAAAGTTTAACCGTTAGACAAGTCTCACACTGTCTTGCTATTTATATAACGCCTGTTTAAGAAAATGCATAAGTGATACTCCCGACCTGTCTACACAAGACCTCGAACGCGCTTCAAGCGTTTACGAAGCACAGTCATAGAAAGTAGAAGCTCATGTAAGCAAGTAGGGCCTAGTCGTTATGCGTAATTGCGTATTCAACAAGCACATCAAAGCAAATTTATCATAATGTTCCAAATGAAGGTCCGACCACTGTACACCAAGACTGGTGACATTCCCAAGTTTGGCTGCAGCTTCACATTCATGCTGGATCAGCTCCACCGGCTTCTAATTCGAGAGCGCATGCTATTTGAGACCTTAATTGGTTCTTGTGCGGAACTGTCTTGCCAGTTGTCGCAATCGGAGGTCGCCCTGTCGTGTGTTTGCCGTGTGTTGATGTCGACCCTCGATTGCTCGTTCTTTAACTTGCACTTTTATTTAACGTGCCTAACTTTTCTATAGAAGATTCACGACGAACTTTGTTTAATTAATAAATGAGTTTAATTAAAGAAACAAATATATATATACACTAACTCTACGGGAACTTCCACGTAGTATTAAAGCGTTTAGATATTAAATCGGACTATCTCAAATGTTGCTTCGTACAGCCTAACTACAGATCGTTCTTTCGCGTCAGTCCCTGAATCTGACGGACTATACTCTGCCGCCGCCGCTGATCGTTCCTCCCGATGTTGATCGCTCGACCGATGTTCACACGTCGCGTTCGTCAGTAGTAACAGTCCCGTGTTCTCCTCTTCCTTCCGTTAAGTAGGAACTTCAGCGTGCATCGGTCAGCCCCCTCCCCACGTCAAGCTATCATCAATTAGTGTCAGATTGCTCCTCGAGACACGGGTCGTCGCTCGCCTGCAGTGCGGGCGGTGTCTGGTTACACCATAGCCGCGAGGTGTCCTATTACACCTTGGCTGTGTGGTGTCCGATTACACCTGGGCCTCGCTGCCTTCATTGTTGCCCAAGTGGAGACTGGCTTTTCGTCCGTCATCATCCTATCTCGACCGCCAACGACGCTTACATCATAATGATGATGCCATCTCGTCGTTGTCGTCGATCTCCTCACGCGACACCTCCCTTCCCGGGGGAGGACAAAGCCAGTCATTGGTTCGCCTCCCGGCTGAGAATGATGTCGTTCCCTCCGCCGATTTCCTCCAGACCATGTCCTCGTCGTTCCCATGAAAATACAAAATATCAGCACAGTTAGAAATATATTTACAGTTGTCGCGGTGCCTTACATGGTAGTCCGCCTTCTTCCTCAATCATAGTCTGGACAAAAGATCAGCGGGAATATTCAGCGCCCCAGGACGATATTTAAAAGCGATATCAAAGTCCTGGAGTGCCAGAGCCCATCTCGCAAGTTTAGCACTTGTGGGCGTAGAAGCAGTTAGGAAAGTCAAGGGGGTGTGATCAGAATAGAGGGTGGTCCTTGACATAAAAATCCAATTCCTAAACTTCTTCAACGCAAAGATTACAGCATACGCTTCGCGTTCCACAGTGGACCAACGCGCTTGCGTAGCATCTAATTTAGAACTGGCGAAACATATTGGCCGTTCTGTTCCATCGTGAATTTGGAATAAGCAGCAACCGACTGCTTTGTCTGAAGCGTCAGTCGATAAACCAAACTCTCTGCCGTAGTCAATTGTCTGCAAACATACAGCGTTATTCAAATCGTGCGTAAGTTTATCTAGCGCATTTTGATGTTCAACTCGCCAGGGTATCTTAGCAGGCACCGATTTCTGGGTCAAGTCAGTGAGAATTCTGGCTGTCTCAGCCAGGTTAGGGATGAAGTTCCTAAAATAACTGAAGAAGCCAATTAATCTCCGTATGTCCTTTTTGGACTCGGGTTGAGGGATTTTCCCTAGCCCTGCGATTTTAATAGGATCCGGTTCAATGCTCCCTGATCCGATCAGGTGACCTACAAACGTTGTTTGTCGCCTAGCAAACGAACTCTTCTTAATGTTAAGGGTCAGACCCGACTGTTGAATAGTCATTAAGTATTTCTCTAGGTGTTTCATGTGATCCGGCCACGTCATCGAGTGTACTGCCATGTCATCCACAAACGTCTCAGTGAAGTCGCGAATGGGATGAAGGACCTTTGACATGCATCGGATAAAAGAATTTGAGGCTGACTTTAAACCAAAGGGCAGTCGTACGAACTCAAATAGGCCAGCGTCACATACGAAGGCTGATAACCAACGAGAGTCCTTGTGGAGTCCAATCTGGTAGTATCCTTGACGTGCGTCAAAGCAGGATATGAAGTTTGCACTTCCTACCTTCTGTAACACTTCCTGGATGTCGGGGGTGGGGTATGCGTCACCCGCCGAGAACTTGTTTACATATCGGTAGTCAATGGCCAGTCTTAGACCGCCTTGACCTCCCTTTTTCACAACGCACACAACGGGACTAGCCATTTCACTATGTGAGGGATTGATGATACCTAGGGCCAAAAGTTCGCGGATCTGCTTCTCCATCTCCGGTTTGAGCAGTTCCGGCACCTTATAGGCTCTCAAACTCTTCGGCCTGAACTCCGCGCTAACCGTGATTGTGTGTTCTAGGACGGGACAGAAACCTGGTTTGTCCGAGAACACATCTGGAAATCTGTCTAACAGATTAAACAGCTGTTTCCGCTCGGGTACCGTTAAGTGTGCAACGGCAATAGGGTCTATTTGTTCACTGGGCCGTGTCTGACTCGTGACGAAACTACCCACTGCTTCCACGTGACCGAAGTCTTCGTCCTTCTCGAACAGAATGGAGCAATTGTTAATCAATGCTTGCTGTATTCTTTCGTTATATTTGCGAATACGATTTGCATGTAATAAGCGGCTTTTGCCCCCTATTTCCACGATGTATGTGTAGGGCGATTTCACCTGAACGATGATGGCCGGGCCTTGCCATTGGCCCTCCTTCTTTGCTCCTCGCGCTTCCGGTGATTGGATGATGACTTTATCCCCTACTTCGTAACGCCTGTCCATGCTTCTTAAATTGTAATGAGTAGCATAGCGCTGCTGTTCAATGTCTGAATAATATTCGGCATATAATTTAGACATTTCAAGGTTATCCCTTAATTGGTCCAAGTAAGCTGCGGCGCCTGTGCCCAGACTTAATGGAGAATCCCGCTCTCCCGTCCATTCCTCAGAAAGGACAGATAGAGGTCCTTTAGGCAGGGTACCATACACCAGGGTGTAGGGACTCACGTGGGTGGTTGCCGAGGGGCGTTCCCTTAAGCTCCAAAGCACGTAAGGTAACAGTCTGTGCCATCCCCTCGGGTTTTCTTCTGCCAATTTATGAATCATGGTCTTCAGTGTGGCATTGCAGCGTTCCACTAGACCTTGTGACTCGGGATGTGCGACTGGCCCAAAGCGTGGTGAGCACCCCATACGATGCAGAAACTCTTGGGTTAATTTGCTGTTGAAATTCGACCCGTTATCGGACCTAATCGTTTTTGGAAAACCGAAGGTCGTGAAGATTTGCATGTATGCATCACATGTCGCTTTTGCCGTTAATGATTTCAGAGGATAGGCCATCGGCCATCTTGAAAATTGGTCAACTACCACTAAGGCGTAGTTGTATTCGGGTTTTGGGCTTGTGGGGTCTACGTTGGTAACTATAGGCCCTATACAATCTGCCACTAGACAACCGAATCTGGTCTCGTCGTTGCGAGGGATAGGAGTTATGGGGGCCCGCTGCGCCACTCGCAGCGGCGCATGTCTTTGGCAAATGTCGCAAGATGCACAATATTCCTTCACTATATCCTCCACGTTGGGAAACCAGAAATTCAGTTTGATTCGGTCCTTAGTCGTTTTCAACGCCATATGACCTGCGAACGCAGCGTCATGTGCTAAGTTTAAGACCTTGTCTATTCTTTCTTTAGGTAAACACAGTTGTTTTACAGAATGCCCAGCTATTTTGTCTTTATGAAAGAGCAAATCGTCTTCAATGAAGAAGTTCTTCGCCCCGATTTTCCCGTGGGCCAAGAATGGTGCTAGTGTCGAACATTGTGCTTGTTCGGCCGCCATCTTGCTTCTGCCTACTATTGTGTCTTCCTTGGGTGGGGGTGGTATCTCAGGATTGAAGAATAGCTCTTCATTATCCGTTTCTTCGGGACTGATTTCTCCTACACTCCCACTGTCTGCTTGAGCGACCGTGAAGTAATCTTCGCCTATCAGCGACCTAAGTCCCTCTACCTCCTCCCCTCTCTCCTCTTCCTCACTCGTCTCAGTCCTTGCGACCGCCTGCGCTTCTGAAATTTGGTCTATTTCAGGAGCGCTGGCCGCGTGACTCGAATACAACGCTGTCTCGCGCAGCAAGTCGGCTGTAGTGGGCGTGATAATTAACGGTTCATTAAGGTCTTTAATGAGTGCCGCCCATATCCGAACATCAGGGGCGTAATTTACCTCCCCCTCCCTGTCCTCGCCGGCCTGAGACCCCTTTAGTCTCAGCCGCACCACGTCCACAATCATTGATTGACCGTTCAGCCCCTTCACCTCTATCTGCTTGACCACAGGTAGGTTGAGCGGCCTGATTAGTTCTGCTCGCGCACAATTGTATTCGGCCCCGCTATCTATTAGAGACGATGTCACAGGGAGTCCCGTAATATACACTTTCATGTACTTTCTTACATAAGTCTCCTCCACGTCAATGCAATCCGGGTTTGTCGGCAATGCATGCTGGTCTATCTCTTGTATCAATGGCGGTCCGTCTTGTCGCGTCTCGCTTTGTCTGTCTGCCTGTCTGTCTTGAGCTCTGGTCACGGTTGGCTGGACCGCACACGCGCTCACCTGCTTGCTTTTAGTTTGTTTGTTCTTCGAACACAGTTTAGCTCTGTGGTCTGGAGAAAAGCATAGGAAACAAAGGCCACGCTTTCTAATCTCGTCGGGGGTTGGACGTCCGTCTGTCCTGTTATTTGTCAGTGTCCCTCCCGGTCGGTCAGTCCACGTGTCCGTCTGTTTAGCTGTCGTCTGAGGAGGTGCTGGCGCTTTCGCGTAGCGTGCCTCCGTCTTACCCGTGCCTAGACTATGCTTCGTATAGTCATTTTCCCAAGGGTGTGTAGCGACATAAGTGTCAGCCGCTTCGGCTAACTCTTTGTGCCCTAGCCACTTCTGCTGCTCTTGACTGAGGATGAAATTCAAACATCCTCTGGGCAACATTTCTTTCATCTTATCTGCAATCAAGAGGCTCGTAACCTCATCAAACGTCATTGCCTTGCGATCTTGCAGATAGTAAGAAAGTAAGTTATGCAATCTCGAAGCTAATGTTGTGTATGATTCATCTACCGCCTTTTTTGCGTTCATGAATCGCTCTCGTAAAGAGACTGCGCTCACTTTGAACTCTTTCAACAAGAAGGTTTTTAGCTTCCCGTAATTATCAAGCTCCTCTTGTGTGAGTCTGGCCGTCAATGCTCTGGCCTGATTATCTAGACAGGTCAAGAGTAATCTGCTTCGAAGGTCGTCCGAGACAGCGCAAGAGTCGAATAACCTTTCGCAATGCACAAAGAAACCAGGGATTTGCGCATGGTCGCTGGGGAATCTCGGTAAGAGTCCTCGCAAGCTTTCACTATACGTTTTCATTCGTCCTACGACCGAATGCCTCAAGTTATAGTCCCTTTCGTCTCTGAGTCTCCTCTCTGCGTCCCTTTCCTCTCGGGCCTCCTTCTCTCTCTTCTCTGCCTCCTCCTTTTCTTCTCTCCTCCGCTTCTCCTCACGAAGCCTTACTCCTTCTGCTTCCTCTCTTGCTTCTCTTCTCAGCCTCTCGGCTTCCTCTCTCTCTTCTCTCTTCCGTTTCTCTTCTTTCTCTTCTCTTCTCCTCTCTTTCTCTTCCTCTCTTCTCTCTTTTCTCTCCGCTTCCTCTCTCTCTTCTTTCCTCACTCTTTCTATTCTCTCCGCTTCCTCTCTCGCTTCTCTTCTCAGTTTCTCCGCTTCCTCTCTCTCTTCTCTTCTCACTCTTTCTATTCTCTCCGCTTCCTCTCTCGCTTCTCTTCTCAGCCTCGCGGCTTCCTCTCTCTCGTATTTTAAGCGTTTTAATTCGTATAACGGCGTTTGCGCTGCCGAGTCGATACTGCTTTCTATGCTACCCGTGCTTACTTCCTCACTTACTTCTGGCGGGGTTTCCCGTCCAGACACAATTATTTCAGCACTCGCCTCTTGGAGTTGGCCCGTACTCATGGAACCCAATTCCTCCTCTCCTAGTCCCATCTTTATCAGATATGCGACTAGTCTGTGACGGGGCATGTTTGCACCCTCACTCTTTTCCCTACCGACAACTTATCCATCTTCCAACAGTCCGCTCACTAATAGAAAAAGATAAGTAAGTTAGAGCAGAGTCACCGCTGGTCAGAAATCAAAGAAAACAACGTCCTAAAATTCTACCACAAATACAACAAGAACAGAACTGAGCAAAAGGAGCTACGCAAAAGCCTCGGCTATTCGCACACCAATCCTCATCCAGACCTCAACCGCAACCTCACAGATTACCACGACTACCAGTAAGGACTTACCCTCTGATACGTCGAGCGTGTTCCGTCTTTTGGTATCTTGGCTGATCCGCTGTCCTCCGTTGCCACTCCCGTCCGTCGTTGCTAGCGATGGTCGGTCGTCCGTCGGCGCTCTTGTTCCTCGTCCTTGCCTGTTGCTGTCGGTTCCTTCGAGTCCTTCGTCTTCGGAGTCCGGCACTCGATTTCTCCAGTTGCGAAGGGTTGTATTCGCCGCTGGTCCCGATCTGTTGAGATTCCTCTTTTCCGTTTCCGGTTCCGCTCTTCGTCGTGACGTCTTCAGTTGAAAATCCTGTCGACTGCGCCAATGTCGCAATCGGAGGTCGCCCTGTCGTGTGTTTGCCGTGTGTTGATGTCGACCCTCGATTGCTCGTTCTTTAACTTGCACTTTTATTTAACGTGCCTAACTTTTCTATAGAAGATTCACGACGAACTTTGTTTAATTAATAAATGAGTTTAATTAAAGAAACAAATATATATATACACTAACTCTACGGGAACTTCCACGTAGTATTAAAGCGTTTAGATATTAAATCGGACTATCTCAAATGTTGCTTCGTACAGCCTAACTACAGATCGTTCTTTCGCGTCAGTCCCTGAATCTGACGGACTATACTCTGCCGCCGCCGCTGATCGTTCCTCCCGATGTTGATCGCTCGACCGATGTTCACACGTCGCGTTCGTCAGTAGTAACAGTCCCGTGTTCTCCTCTTCCTTCCGTTAAGTAGGAACTTCAGCGTGCATCGGTCAGCCCCCTCCCCACGTCAAGCTATCATCAATTAGTGTCAGATTGCTCCTCGAGACACGGGTCGTCGCTCGCCTGCAGTGCGGGCGGTGTCTGGTTACACCATAGCCGCGAGGTGTCCTATTACACCTTGGCTGTGTGGTGTCCGATTACACCTGGGCCTCGCTGCCTTCATTGTTGCCCAAGTGGAGACTGGCTTTTCGTCCGTCATCATCCTATCTCGACCGCCAACGACGCTTACATCATAATGATGATGCCATCTCGTCGTTGTCGTCGATCTCCTCACGCGACACCAGTTGCGCTCCGATCTATTTAAAGGAACTCTACGACCCGATCTGCCTCCATGCCCTCCCTGCTGGGATCTCTCTCTCTCTCTCTCTCTCTCTCTCTCTCTCTCTCTCTCTCTCTCTCTCTCTCTCTCTCTCTCTCTCTCTCTCTCTCTCTCTCTCTCTCTCTCTCCTGTCTCTGGTTCTCCCGATATCGGGCGGGGTGCGCCTCTGATGAGTTAAGGGGCGTCTATCCCCCTAAGTCATTAGGGCAACTTCCCCTTTCCCCTCTTTTCCCCCCTCCCTCTTCCTTCCCCCTAAAATGTTGGCACAGATCTTCCCTCCCCCTATTTCTTGGATGGAGCATTTGCTCCACGGTTTCTATGGTGTAGACGCCCCTGGATGAGTTCGCCTTGAAGTGGCACGTTATTAATTCCCAGTTGCAATTTTAATTAGACCTACAATAAGGGTGTTGGACGGTCAACCGAGAGGTCGGGGTTCAATTAAGTCTCCTCTTCTTGATGTAGGAAGTTTGCATCGATTGTGGTAGAAATAATGTTATCCTTTTCCACTCCATCTTGTTATGATGTCCCAAAGTTAACGTATCTTTCTTATTCTTTACCTGAGCTGTGTACGACATAACCCTGATGTTAAAAGTATATATACCTGTGTTGTCAAGTCTAAATTCTGTTTGTTTAGTGTTATCTACTGTGGTGGTAGTAGATATAGCAGTTGTAGTAAGAGTAGTTCATACTGTTATCATTGTCATTTTTTGATGTCATTATTCTGGTAGTCAACTTATCACATCAGTCCACAGTCCCTGTGCTGGATGACTGAACCGTGGTAAACCAGGAGGCCATTGAGCTGTCATCTGGTTTTGTATCTTTTACCATTTCATTTGGTTTTTTGGCCTAGTATTCGTTGGATACCTGGCAAGTTCTCCCCAAATATAAGAATGGACTGTTCTTCACCTGTGTCAATTTCAATATCTGTCCTTTAAGGCAATCCTATTGTCTGTCATGTAAACATATGAAACACAACACAATCCCTCACAGCCTTATGATTAACAACATGGAAGTATATAAATGCATGCACATACACACATATATATTCTCACATACACACTTCTGGTGCACATTACTATATACATCTACACATATAGAATACAGTATCTACATACATGCACACTTATACCTACACAGCCTAACACAGGAATATACAAGCACATTCACACACACCTACATATATATTACAATATTGTATTGTATTGTATCTAAACATTTATAAAGCGCCTCTCACAGTATTCGCTAATCAGAGGCGCTCCCAGTGCGAAAGACCCAGTGAATAGAAAGAGGTTTTAAGACAGCGGAACGAGGCACTTGGGCCACCAGCTAATAAAGAGGCACGTGTCAATGGCGGAAGTTGATTCCATAGAGCAGGACCAATGCAAGAAAAGGCTCGAGTTTTGGCCATAGAGGTCCTGACTCGTGGTACAAGAAGATCATGTCGATTAAGCGATCGCAATGGACGGAGGGAAGTAGCTGAAATTGGCAGACGAACAATGTCACAGAGGTACTTGGGTGCTAAGCCTGTACAGGACTGAAGGACTAAAGTGAGAACCTTCAGCTGAATCCGAGCAGTAAGGGGAAGCCAATGAAGATGATCGAACATGAAAGAGGAAATATGAGACCAGCGAGGAAGTCAGGCTATTAATCTGGCTGCAGCATTTAAAACAGTCTGGAGGGGGGAAAGACGGACTTTTGGCAGCCCAATCAAAACAGAATTACAGTAGTCAATTCTGGAGCAGATGAAGGCGTGGATGATAGTGGTAAAAACGGAGGAGGAGACAGAGCGTCGGATTGCTCTAAGCCGTCTCAAGTGAAAGTAAGAAGAACGGGTAAGATTAGCAATGTGTTCAGAAAAGGTGAGCATACTGTCAAGGACAACACCAAGGTCACGGACACTAGAGAGAAAAGTGAATGACGGGAATTTCTCAGCAAGAAGTGGGAAGTCTAGTTTGAGGAGCTGCTGACGAGTACCAAACCATATAAGCTGCGTCTTAGTTGGGTTCAAAGAGAGACGATTAGAAGACAGCCAAGGGTGTAAATCACGTGAGAGAGCATGAATACGTCCAGTTAATGCAAGCTGTGCAGAGGGAGTGCCATGAACGAGCGCTTGGGCATCGTCTGCATAAAGATGACCAGTTGATAAGTGCTTAGCAAATATAGCGGAAATGTCAGCCGTGTATATGAGGTAAAGGAGAGGGCCTAAGACAGAGCCCTGTGGCACCCCAAATTTAACTCTGACCCAATGGGTTCTGGAGTCTCCGCAGATAACCATATATATATATATATATATATATATATATATATATATATATATATATATATATATTATGCATATATACATGTACATACACATGATTACATACACATATGCATACACATACAGTGTCATACACATACTGTACTCGTTAACACTGTGACCTACTACTCCTCTCTTTTAAGGGATCATATACACGAAAATAAATAGCCCATGCAATAGAACCATACTTCATAAAGGTATGTGTATTTATCATCCACTCATGTGTCAACAGTTATATAAAACATTACACAGGTTGATGAAACGATGTATGAATGTATGGTGGAGTAATGTATGGAAGGATGGGCAGCCAGGGCCCTGACGCCGCCCTCCTCCTTTTCGAGGCTTCAGATTGGCACTACCAGGGTAGTTAATGAGGATGAGACAGAGGGCAGATATAGCAGACATGGAAGGGGAGAGAAAGTAGGAGGTGTACTAAGCAAAAATAAGCAACAAAATTCATATAATTTTCATTTCACAATGTTGAGTTCATCAAAAATACGAGTTTGGCATAATAACGAAGTAGCAGCATATGAACATGAAGTGATTTGACAGACGGTCAATCCTGAGGCTTCCTGAAAAAGGGTGTGGCCTTTGGGACATCATTATGCACAAATCAAGTCAAAACATAAAAACCTGCTGCCAGCTTATGAGAAAACACAAGAATAAAATCATTTATAAACACAAAGTGCCTAGTTTATAGACATAATCCAATTCAATCCAATCCAATTCTCTTTAACATTGCAGAATAAAAACTGCATGCACAAGTGTGTGGGTGTGAATGAAATATTATGTATTTCAGTCTCTACTCGTACTACCGTACATGTATTTCCAATCAAGATGTAAACATTTAATGCAAATAGAAAACATTGAACCTGGATTCACAGTAAACACAAAAAACAAGCACTTGGCGTACAAATTAAGTAGCAGCTTATGAACTGTGACATGATTTGACAGACTGTCAATCCCAAGGCTCCCTGAATACGGGTGTGGCCTCTGGGACATCATTATGCACAAATCGAGTCAAAATGCAAAAGCCTGCTGTTAAGAGAATACACAAGAATAAAATCATCTGTCAACACAAACTTGCCTACTTTATAAGCATAATCAAATCCAATTCTGTTGAATTTTGCAGAATAAAAACTCATGTGTGTGAGTGTCCGTATGTATGCAATTCAGTCTCACCTCCAATCCTACTTACATACAAGTATTTCGTTCAAGTACAGGCAGATAACAATTTAACGTAAATATAAAATGTCGAATCTGGGGTAATACTGAACACAACTTCAAGCACTGTACAGGCCAACACAGATTTCGGTTAAAGTGCCTTGGTAAATCAGATCAAAAGAACACTGAAATATTTAGAAATTCTTGGAGTCATCGTGTATTTAAGTATGTATGTAAGTATGTGAATATATATTACATAGCACCTTTCAAGATCGTCTAAAGGCAATGGCACAAGTGAGTATGTAACAGCTGAAATAATGGATATGTCCAATTGCAGCAACTTTCTAACAGCAAAATATGTAATGATTACCCGACAGTAAATTCACAGCATATCACGAAGAAATGTATGTCAAATGTCACTTACCGGTATGATATTTAAAGCTCTGCCAGTTCAATAATACTAATACTATTAATGACAAAAGTAGCAATAATAATTTTTCTCAACTTTCTGGAGACCCTCAAGATACTAGCTACCGCTTCCAATGTCTTGCAATTGCCATTCAGTGATTAGATGCTGTTGTCTTCCATGGCACTTCTGCTCAGCCAGACTTGACGAGTTACAAGGCGTTCCAGACGTTCATTCTATTGTGTCTGGACATTGTCTTAAGAACCTGATGAATTAGCTATTTTGGGGTAAAAAAAATTATGTTTTAAAGTCCTGAAGGATTGCACATACCTCTAAAATAGTAACAAATATTAAGACTAATATAATTAATCAAAATAATTAGATAATAAAATAACAATTAGTAAGATAAAAACCCTGCAAGAATCCGCTTATTATTGCAGTATAATCTAAGAAGCCGTCTAGAAAATGTCACGAAAACATAAGAATATCAGAATTTAACGGAGACAAAATCAACAAAATTGTACAAAACTGCTTACGAAAACCCAGATTACTAATGACCTAACAAGTACCAAACACTATACAGCGGATAGTTGTCAAATGCCTCTACCATTAGCCTCAGTCAGTTAGTTACAGTAAAACTTCTGTTAAATGTAGGTCTTCAGTTAGGACTTGATGAGCCAACAACAGTAGCATAGAAGGGACGTTACAATCAGCACTGATATAAATACACAGTACTAGTATTTATAGCTAGTAGAGCTACATAAAGTTAACATATGCAAGCACACACATAAAACAGCTGAATCAGCCAACAACAAAAAGTTCCTATTTTGTTTCTCAGCTAACTGAAACATAATTCTTTAAAATGCACTGGCATATTATTTACTATTTTTTAAATTCCTTCATACTTCTGGCTAACGGCAAGAAACATAATTACTTAACTCTAGTGGATTGTTAACTAAAAGAGAATTGTCTGACTTTAGTGTTCAACAACAAAGGCATTTGGGAATTAGGAATGTGTTAAAAAGCATCCCATCTCGATTGTCTCAAACCCAACATTATGTGACTACAGTCAATTAGGCCATCATCCTAAGAATATAGACTGCTTAAAAAATAATCTATGGCAGTCAATTAATTATGTTTTAGTTACAAAGGCTATTGGGCAATAACACTTTAACCATGGTTCCCGGTCACTTTCGTACACGCTTGTCGTTAAAGTCAGTACCACTAAAGTCAGTAAGAAAGGCAATTTGGAATTAGGAATATGTTCCATAGTATCCCCTCTGGATTGTCAAACCCAAGATCATATGATTACTATCAATTTCGCCATCACCCTTGGAATATACAAACCCATATAAAACAAAACAATCCACTAAAGCCGAATAATTCTCAATTAAGTGACCATATAATATGAATCTGTTCATCATTTTCAGAAGCTCCATTACAAGTCAGGTCACATAGAAACAATTCAGAGTTATTACATGAAAAACTCTGCTATAAAGGAAATCAGATACCCTGTAACAACAATTCAAACCTAAGCAACTCCAGAATGGCCATATCACTGTGGTTAAAATTACTGCAATCATTAATTACCTAAATTTTAACATGGTTTCATAAAATCACAGTCTTACATAAATTATCATAACATTAACAAATCGGAGGTAACATAAACTATAGAAATTAACATGAGCTTTGAAGAGTGGGTGGAGGAAGAGGCCGTTGAATCTAATTTGCTACACCAGTCTGTTCAGATGATCGTGTGGGACAGGATCATATTGGCATCAAACAATGCAAACAATGAATAACGTGGTAAGACGTGTACCTAGTGCATATGTAAATGCCCTTGTTTAGATAATGTCAAATAGCCATGTGGGCAGCACTTTGTGAGGTACTTAAAATGTGCTATATAAAGTGTCTTGATACATACATACATTCATACATACATTCATAAATACATAATTATAGTAAACATGTGCAAAGCAGGCAAGAATGCTGTGGAGTGGAGGCTGCATATGCAGAAGTGAAATCCAAAAGACCTTAGAGGTACTGTAGTACAGCTTTCAAGGAGTTCAATTCAAAACTAATGTATCCAAGTTTGAAATATGTATGCAGAACAGACATACGCCACATCAGAAACATAAAACCCCAACAGTCCAAAGGATATCTTCAATGCCTATAACATAACTTTGTCAACAAGCTACCGTTCTTTTTAACTAAATTCTTAGGCTAAATTCTTTTAAACAAACTCCTGCCGAGTTATTGCATAATGAAAGGAGAGAAGGCAATAACAAACACAATGTTTACACAATTCAAAAGTTCAGGATATATATTATGCACCACTTGAGAATCATAAGATAATATACCAAACGGTTACAATATCACTACTCATTAGCCATGACTGAATGTCTAATGAGATTTAAGTGTAAATGAAATACAGGAAATAAGCAAAATCACAAATGAATGTCTATCATAACAATATCAGGACCTTAATGTTGAACATAGGTGAAGATCTGAAATAAGCACTGCCTGTGAACAGGGAATGCCAAGCACATCCGATGCTTTAGAATTGAGTGCTCTGCCCATCTGAAATATTACGACACAAATTAGAGTTTGTTTAGCAAACAGGATTTATACAATATTAATACAATCAATTTCGTTTATTCAATGCAAGCTGACATGTGCGCAACTTGTTACAATAACAAAATGTCATCAAAAATGAGCCCGGCTACGGGATTTATATACTAATTATTATACAAATGTGCTATGACAAGCATTTAATTAATACGTGATTAAAGTAATATGTGATTAAAGTGCCTGGAACAGTCTTCCTGGCCAAGTGAAGAGTGAACTATCTCAGGAGCCATTTAAATCACAGCTCAAGACCTATCTTTTTAAACAATCATATAACTGCCATTGACTTTTTGAACTCATGTAGAGCGCCCTTTCCTTTGCCCTCGGCTTTAGGATGGAGTATACAAATCATCTTATTATTATCATTATTAAAAAGATTAGATTAAATTAACTGCTTCTTCATATAGAAACCTGACCTGACTGTTTTAGTGCAATTTGTCTGTCTTGTTATAAATCAATAACATATAAACTTAAAATTGTCGGCTTGTCTAAGCATTAGATTGACACACTGCATTAGATCTGTTAGCTAGTCATGCTACAGCACCAATTAGACGTTCTTACAAGGCAGTATAGGCCTCAAGTACACTTATGGCATTATGCAGACACATACATACATACACACATAGTGTACACAGTCATATACACATACATTATACACAAAAACCATATTAAGTACATAAGAACACCCCAGCGATGCTGAGTCAGAGCTATCGGTTGATATTACTATTATACATTACCAATTGCAATTCACAAGTTCCCTTCACAATCTTCACAGCCATTTCCTCGATGTTACCTGCCTGTACAATTGTGCATTACCACATTTAGATCCATAATCTGGAATAGGATTTGCCCCTTAAATGTAAGGCAAGATACGTGTATTACGTAACTTTAGCCTCTTAATGGATCCACTTTGTTCAGCAATTGAAAGATCATCTGTTTCTACGGTGGTTTGCTGTTTTAAAACTGTCCGAGTCCATAACATTAGAGCAGAAAACTGCGAAAATCATTGAACATTGGGTATTACCTTTATCACTGTTAGGGATAAATTTGAGCGAGCTGCTGAATATTCAGAAACGAGAAGATCCAGCTCCATCTGGTCCATCGTTAAGAAATTCATGGCCTAGACCATTCTGGCATTTTCCACAAAGGACCTACACAGATGGTGAAATCTTCATTAAATACAAGCAAAAGCTCAAACTGCTTTTACAACATCAGTGAATTTAAGTATTCTGCAGGGTATTCTGCAGAATGTTGGAAGTTGGTTCTGAGTTGAGGTTGACCTCTTCTACATTCGAGAACACCTCAAACATCTGGATATCTGGCAACATTTCACCTTGCATACAGCCTCAAATTCACATCTCTTTGGGACATAGCAGGCATTACAAATTATATAATAATAATAATAACTTTCTGAATTTTCCCATACAGCTGGTCGAAGTATACTTTCTCACGCACAGTACTTTACCTTTATTTATTTATTTATTCCGGATATTTCTATAGCGCCTCTCGAAGTCAACTACTACTCAGAGGCGCTCCCGACTACAGCATTTGATACTGTGCCGGAATTTTCACGCCGAAGCGCCACGAGCAGTTGTGAGTGAAGGACTTACCCAAGGTCCGTACGCAGCGGCTAGAGTGGATTCGAACCTGCAACCCTCCGGTCACAAGGCACCGAACTTACCACTGAGCCACCACGCCCCACATTTGTGTATACCATCTTAAGCAACATGTCTATTTCCTTTAACTCTCTTTCCTCTATGAGGAAAACTGAAAACCACAGCCATTCACCATGAAATCATGGGACAGGCCAGTTCTCTTGACGTTAGGTTTTCAGATGTGCATCCATGGCTCGAATTCCACTCTATCACATGAAATAAATAATCCATTGCTTGTCTGTGTAATCCATAAAGTTGTCAAACACAGTAGCCAATTGGTTAGAGTGCTCGCCTTGTAATGCAGAGACTATAGGTTTGAGTCACCCCTGAAATGGTTACTGTGTAGAGACCTTGATCAAGTCCTTCACTCACTACTGATCAGCATCATTGATGGTTGCCTTGTCAATGGATATTGGTGTTTAATAAATAACAATGTAGGGTAATAGTAATAGTACTATATGAACTACATGTAATTTTTAAATTTAAAATATTGGGTATGTATGCAGTGCTAAATAAATGCATAATAACAATAGGTAATGATTATCCACATATTGGATTAAAACTGTGCTACTTGTCACCCAAAAGGCCTTTCAAATTAAAAATCATTCCTTTCAGGATTAAACCAGTAATAAAGATAGCCAATAAGTAAGCGACAGTCTTACGTCAACATACTTTGTGCTCATCTAAACATTATTATCTTGTTCTCAAGATTTCTAAAGCGTCTAAAGAAGCACAGTTGCTGGAACTAGCTTATTCTCAGGCCTAGATGGCTCAACTGGAATAGACTTAGACAGAAGATCTGAAGGTCCCCAACTCAATCCAGGCTCTGGGAAAACACCCGACTAATTCCCAAGGGTTGGTCACAGTTTTAAACCTAACCTAAACGGGTCCGGCCCGAATCCCCGAAACCCGAATCCCCGAAACGAATTTCGGCCGGATCCCCGAAATCGATTTTAGACTAAAATTACAAATAAACATGTGAATAGGCAGCATATAGAGATACATCAAGGCCGCGCGAGGTCTATGTCACGTTAAGAGTTTAAAAATTTAACTTTGAATAGTTTTCGGGAGTGTGCGCTTTCTATAAAACTGTTTTTGGGAAATCGGGCTTTTGTGTATTTTCAGCGTTTTCGGGGATTCGGGTTTCGGGGATTCGGGTTGACCCCACCTAAACATACCTATCTAGCCATACCTTGAGAGCACCAGGTGACTCTTCATGCTTCGAGACGCTGTCTGGTCGGATCGTTTCAGTGAAGGCAGGCCATGGAGACGAATGCTCAAACTTCTGCCGACTTGAGAACAGTTCGTGATCACAACGACTGCAGACGTAAATCCCTAGAAATAAACACACTCTATAAACAAGACATGCTCTGTTCTGGTTCACCAAAAACAATTATAAGCTCAAAATTCCTCACCTGACTGCTGATGTCATGGCTTCCACTATACAATCTAATATAATCTATTCTGGAAACTCTATAGCAGCATCATCATGATGCACAAGGCATTAAAAGATGGTCGCTTGTACAAAACTGCATTCAAATCCACCATCCATTGGGCAACTAGGCAGAGACATCAGAAGGGAGGTTCGATAACCAGATAACCAAACATTATGCAAGAGAGTAGAGCTGTACCGATTAATTGACCATACTCGCAATCGGGCCAATTATTAGAATAATTGGTATAACAAAATATTGGCAAAAATAATCGGTGCGATGTAAAAAAATTTACAATGCGACCTACTGACGAAATTCAATGTTTTTGTTTTAAAAATCTCTATGAGTGTACATTAATTAGTTTTTAAAACTTTCTGTTAGACATTACATTGAAGAGAAGAAATAATTGAACAAAGTAAATAGTTTTGTTTGTAGTATTTGACAACCACCCATGCACCATTTTTATCACGGTGAGCGCAAGCAGCAAAGAATCAGTCTCTAAAATCATTAAAATTCACTTCCTTGTTCTCCTAATTAACAATGCGCTACCAGGATGTAAACTGTTTGCTACCTTGAATTTTCTCAACAGTTTACAATAATGTTAAACAGTAAAAGCTTTTCTTGCTTATTGTTTCATTTTATGGAGTTAAATAAACATACTGCGAAAATATAGTGGGCATCCAAGTAAACAAATGAATATAATTATAATGACAAGAGAACCTTAGGCAAAATTTGCTATATATAACGGCTCACTGATCAGTAACGATTATAATACACTTTTTCTCGGATACGCGCACCGATCAAACCTATTGATACTACAGAACGACATTAACCATAGGTCAAAAAGTCTGCGAGCATGCTTTACCCGATTTAAAATTATCCTTATAAATCTCCGATCCACTGAAGGAACAGAACGACATCTTTGTTTCTGCTAGAATAAAGAAAAGATCTCAAGACGATATTGTTTATTTTCAACTGCCTTCTGGCCTTTGACGCCAAAAGCAGGCCTACACTGTGCGCATGCGCCGGTGAGCCATCTTGTCAAAGTAAATCAAATGCTCAAGTAGCCTATAGTCATCTGGATATAATTATATTAGCCATCTTAATTAGTATAATTATGAGAACGAGCGTTATATCCGTGTTAATCTATATGTAAATGCATATGTAAATCTCAGAAAATTTAAAAGTTGAGAGCTTTGGTCTATGTCAGCGAGAGTGATATTCGTTTTAGGCAGTGCTTTTTTTCTAGAAAAAAGGTTCCGGAACGGAACAATAGGTGCCGGAACGCAACAATTATGGGCGGGCTAAAATCACGTGAAAAACGGGATTGGGGGTTGGGAGGGTCTCAATAAACAATGAAAACAGTTAAAAAACACTTAAATTAAATTAAAATAACTAAATTATTGTTTTAGGCCCTAATTATTAAAATAAATAAATTATTTTTTAGGAGCTGAAAAAGGTGCCGTACCGACGCGTTCCGGCTGAAAAAAAGCCCTGGTTTTAGGTCTACTCAAAGCAAGTCCACATTTTCTATCTGTTTCATGGAAACTATTATTTATTCACTGGAGCTCAGTCAGATTGAATCCGAAAGCCTTTTCATAGGAATGCAGGGTTTATGAATACTCCGAGCTGCTTAACTAAATCAACCCCGTGTTGTGCTGATAGTAGTCCCCGGAGTCAGTCGCTAAGGAGTTACCGACTGACTTGATGAGTTAGCGACTGACTTAGCGACTCAGTCGACTAAGTCGCATGCCTATCAACTGACTAAGTCGCTTAGACTTATCGACTGACTTAGTGACTTGCTATCGACTTCTCATGTAATCAGGTATGTCTATTGGATATACCTGATTACTTACCAATACAATGCATTCTTCCGCATACTGTACTGAGCGTGTCATCATTTCCGTGGGCATTAGATGGGACCTCTACACGTGTCCAACATGAGAATATGGGTCCTACTTGGGCTCCGCTCCACGTGGGCATGCTGACAGAGGACAGACCGATGACTATGAAAATTAATGTTAACTTGAATTTGTGACGTATTGATTGTTTTGTTTTAAGAATAAAGCATACTACTATGTCCAAGTCTGTGAAATTTCCGTTATGAAAATAATTACAGACTACATATTCAGTTTTAATTCAATTTTGGGTTCGTAATTTCTATTTCAGTTTAAGTTTCACTTCCGAAATAATTGTAGTTTAATTTTAGTTTTTAGCACAGTTTCAGTTCAGAAATAATTTCCGTGTTCGTTTCAGTTACTGAAAAATTTCAGTTTCAGTTTCTATATAGATATTATTTGCATTGATAGACAACAACATGGACGTACAATTGATTAGGCCTATATGTTATCAGTTGTTAACTAGTAGAAGCACTGTTTTGTCATTGTTTACTTGGAAACCGCGATTAAAACAAGCAAAATATTAAGCGAACGAAGTCGCTAGCAGTCGATAGCTTAGCGACTGGTTTCGACTTGAGGGCTTAGCGGCGGCGGCGGATGGCGGCGGCGCCGGGGACTAGCTGATAGGCCTAAACTTGCATGGCTATCAGCTATACCCGCCCTGATAACCATATTGGGCCCACACTGTGCCCAGAGCGGGCCACTATTGCCAATAGTGGCACAGTGCGAGCGAGCTATTGACTTAACGAACGTAGCTGCCTGCATGGGTGCGGTGGACGTGGAACTTATCAGTTATCCACTTTAGCATTATTCCCTATTCAATACATTAATATCTGACAACGGTCCACATATTAGGCCTACATAGTCTACGTATGCACTTTTGCTAAGTGACCGACGATATACGTTATGAAACGCTCAACTACGTTTAGTTAATAGTTGCGCTGGTATGCACTTAAATATTGATAAGTAAGGAAAACAGCCTGGCTTTTCTTTTATGGCTTTTCTTGCTATAACGAAAATCCTCAGATAAAAGTCCTAGGCCCTACAAGTTCTATTATCCGCAGCGCTTAAAAGCTATTGCTTGCTATCTATTTAAGTATTATATCGATTTACAGTAATTCTATAATTCTATATTCAAATTCTCTTTAATAATGCGTTACTGAAAAGGTTTTTAATCTATGTCTTTCTTCATAAGAATTTGTTCGCACACAGTCAGTATCCACCATATAATTTACGACTGTTAATGACACGATCGTCTGGTGCTCTGTTGTTTCTTTCGATCGAGGATATCGATGGCTGGAAGCACAAAGGTGCTAAGCGCACTTTTTTGGGTTTTTCAAAAAAGTAGTGCATAATATGCCTGGAAGAAATATACATCGGAGCACAAAGGTACTAACGTTTACGATGTTAATTTGGATCACTTGGCACCAAAAACACAATTGGGCTAAGTCTCATTGGCTGAAATCCATAGAGCGCAAATAGCTCAAGCGCACTTAATACCTATGTGCACCCTCTTTTTTTAACGCCTTGTCTTTGTTGTTGACTTCCACGCCATTCGCCATTACTGTTTATCGTCGTCCCCGTTACAAAAATAATAAAAGTTACATTAAAAATAACAGAAACAATATCTCGAAATCTTTATTATTGAAATGCATAAACGAGTGCATCGTTTCAGTTCTGCAAAAGCGCTTCAGATGATCATGGACCTTAATGATTCAATCGAGGAATCCAGTGATGATGGTAAGCTTATGAATAGGAACCTTAGAAAATGCTGTAAAATTATGGAAAATAAATGTTGATGTTTGGGAAATTAAGTGATTTAAAGCTCGAAATCGGCTTATGTGGTAAAATTGTAAAAATTATGCGGTATTATGCAGTAAGGTTTGTGCTGCATCGAAAGGCAATGTCATGGACGTCTCATCGGTATTATTAAGCAACTACAGGTGGGATCGTGACCACCAGAACACACCTGCAGACGCATAGACCGGTATTGCTTGCCATAGTGAATATTAAAACCAGCGATGCATCCCTCCGTGTTTCTTTACATTGTTTAACTTGGGTATGCATTTTGTCTGTCTTAGGAACATCTACTGAACATCTGGCAACTGATTTGCCTGCAACTATGCTTCCTCTGGACCTCGAGATTTCTTCTCCGCTTAATCGTACACCTGCTATGACAGTTGAAGGGCTTGATCCTACACTTCCTCTAGTCTTGGAGCCTTTTTGCAGAGAGGTTTCTGCAGTAGAAGTGCTCGACCATTCACACCCGCTGGCAACTGATTTGCCTGCAACTATGCTTCCTCTGGACCTCGAGGTTTCTTCTCCGCTTAATCGTACACCTGCTATGACAGTTGAAGGGCTTGATCCTACACTTCCTCTATTCTTGGAGCCTTTTTGCAGAGAGGTTTCTGCAGTAGAAGTGCTCGACCATTCACACCCGCTGGCAACTGATTTGCCTGCAACTATGCTTCCTCTGGACCTCGAGGTTTCTTCTCCGCTTAATCGTACACCTGCTATGACAGTTGAAGGGCTTGATCCTACACTTCCTCTAGTCTTGGAGCCTTTTTGCAGAGAGGTTTCTGCAGTAGAAGTGCTCGACCATTCACACCTGCTGACGTCCGAGCCTTTCAACCTTCATGTTGCAAGTATGGCCACTCCGATGGAAAGAACTCGTACCCGTAAAGTTATCATCATTACTCGCCTAAGGTAGTTCTTTGTACTATCATTTCAAATGTGGTTTCAATTATTATTTTAAGATGTAGGTCTAATAGTCATTGTCTCTATGGAGTAGTCATTTTCTTGTATTTCTGCCATTATAATTGATGAATTAATTTACTTAAACTACTCTTATGATGAAAATACAAAAGTTAAATTAAACTTCTGTTAAACTTGTCATCAGTTACTACAGTGTACTATGATTATGAATGTTTCATTGTAATCGCAATGCATTCTGTGAATGTGAACTTCAATAAAGGAAGATTATTAAATTATTAAAAATGAGTGTTTAATTGGCATTTATTTTTATTTTACATGTCATGTAGGCCATCAATCTTGCAACCTTTGCAAGTTCCAGTCGGGGTTATTTCTTCTCAACAGATGTCACCTGATTCAGTGCTTCCAACAACAGTTGATGTAGTTAATCCTCCACATCCAACAGAAGTTACAGTGTCTACTCGTTCAACTTCTCTCTCTAACGAAGAGCCTGGTCCCTCAGGAAGTCTTCCTCTCAGCGACGATGCATCTACACCTTGCCTACCACCATCAGATATGGAGGAGCGTTCACGAAAGCGTAAACGAAATACACAAGGTTGGAAACGAAATGTTAGGCAGCTATCTCGAGCTAATGGAAAGGAGTATGTTTCGAGGAAAGGGAAACTAGTGGCGGGAAAAAAACCATGTGGGGGTTGCGAAGAAGGATGTCGTTTTAAGTGTGGGGTCATGATTTCGGAAGATAAGCAAGTGCAATTATGCAACGAGTATTACTCGTTGCAAGACATTCAGTGCAAGTCTCAGTTCCTCTGCAGCGCAGTCACTGAAGTTGCTGTCCGCAGGCGTAGCATAGATGCTGCAACTGGAGAGGCTGTAAGCACAAAGCGCAAGAAAAGTCGAGAGTATTATTTGATGTCCGATGATGATCGAATGCGTGTCTGTAGAAACTTCTTTTGCAGTACTCTTGCTATTTCAATCAAGATTGTTAACAGGGCTTTAAAAGGTAAATCAGATACTGGTTTATTTGTTGGAAAAGATGGTCGGAAAGGAAAGGTTCCTGCAAATAAAACTTCAGATGAGAATATCCAGAAGATCGTCGATCACATAAACAGCTTTCCGCAGGTTGAATCGCATTACACTCGCAAAGACTCACGTAAACGGTATTTGGCACCTGATCTTAATATTCAACAGCTTTACCGTTTGTACAGTGAGGATTACTGTCAAAGGCTTGGAGTAGCACCTGTTAAGCAAGAAATCTATCGAAGAGTCTTCAATACCCAATTTAATCTTGGCTTCTTTATTCCTAAGAAAGATCAGTGCTCCACTTGTAATAGCTACAGAAATGCTGTGGATACAGAGAAGACGAACTTGCATGATGCATGGGAAGCACATAAAAGGCGAGAAAAAGAGTCTATGGAGGAGAAGAGTCGCGATAAAGTAAAAGCTTGCAGTGACCAATCGTATCGAGCCATAACATTTGATCTTGAAGCAGTTCTCTCTACTCCACATGCAGGTGATTCACAAATATATTATAGAAGGAAGCTTGCTGTGTACAACTTTACGATACTGGAATCGGCATCCCAACAAGGATTCAATTACATATGGGACGAGACAGAAGGTGGTAGGGGAGCAAATGATATAGGGTCCGCCCTTCTGGATTACTTGCGAAAACTTCCAGCAACCGTCACGCACGTCACATCATTCTCAGATACTTGCGGTGGACAAAATCGCAACCAGTTTATCTGTGCAGTCATGTTGTACGCCATTAGAACATTGCCTTCTCTACAAACTGTTGATCTAAAGTATATGGAGAGTGGCCACTCGTATTTAGATGTAGATCTAATGCACTCCCTGATTGAGCGAGCTACAAAGCATCTCAAAATTTATACAACTCGTGATTGGGAAGTGGCGATAGCCGGTGCACGAAAGAAAGCTCCTCCATTTATCGTTCAGCGAATGATGCACACAGACTTCAGTGACTTGAAGATGCTGGCTTCTACTCTTCTACTAAATCGCAGCAAGAATATGGAGGGGGATACGGTGAATTGGCTACGTGTTAAGTGGCTGCGCTTCAGTAAACTTCACCCATTTGTCATTGAGTACAAATACCAGATTAGTGATGAGAATTTCCTTCGCCTCAACATATCCAGCAAACGCGGCAGGCCAAACACACTGATAGGGGACCTTACACCAGCCTATCTCTCTCGAATCCCAATCTCGACGGCCAAAAAAGCTGACCTCCTTGCGCTACTGAAGAGCAGAGTAATTCCGGCAGAGCATGCGGTTTTCTACAATGACTTGCCTTCAAATGCTAGAGCTCGAGACTGTCTTCCGGAGCCCTGTGCTGACGAGGAAGAAGACTGAATTCAAACTTAATGTTATTCTTTTCTTATCTGAAACTAATGGCTTGAATGCAGAGCATTATTTTATAATTACTGTTGCATTTTATTGTTTTACTTCTTCAACGTGTGAAATGTGGATAAATTATGGAGGAAGATGCATTTTGGTGCTTCTTGATTTTCATTATAATATTTTTTTCTTAAATCTTTATTGGATGTTAATTATAATGATAAGTATGACAGCTATGATTATCACATTAATTTGAAGGAAAACTCGGCGTAAGAGTCGCTCATACTTGAATTAAATTATTTTTGGTTATTTTCCTGATATTATTAGGAGTTTTTTTGCTTAAAAGACATTTTAAAATTAAATAATATAATCATGTGGTGCTTAATAAATTAACAAATGCTTAAAGGCTAGTTAGAACAGTATTTATTAAGGGTCTTCTAAAACAATTGTCAAAACAGTTGACATGAATTAGTATTTCAGGTGTCCCAGCATCAGCGCACAAAAGTCCTAAGTGCATATATTTCCTTACAGTAATTTTACAAAGTCATTTTTTTTTTACAAACAGAATTATTTGTGCAAAAATAAAAATACTTGTAACACTGCAATAAGCTCTTCTTTTGGAAAAGTCATTGCAAATCGAATTATTTTGAATAATGAATTTTAGCAACACATAACAAAACTTCAACTTCAGTTTTCTTAGAATTAAGAAAAGTGCGCTTAGCACCTTTGTGCTTCCAGCCATCGATATTAGCTGCAGCTAAGGCTTGCGGCGACTAGGGAACCAGAATGAAGCCATTAAAACGGCCGAGATACGAGGACGGAGAAATGGCGTCGGCGCTGGAGAGTTTTGTTAACTCCGTAAGAAGTCTGTCGCAAAGCTGTAAGTACTAACGTAAATTGATGCTACATACTGAAGTATTGTTGTTTGATAGGATACTCCTCTTTTTATTTAGCCGACTTTATCAAGCCGACTTATGACTTCGCAAGCTAGGAAGGTAGCCGTTTTGTTATGAAAGCTAGAGTGGTTTCAACTAAAACTGAAAGAGCTCTGGAAATTTGTGTTAAAATGTTACGATAGGTGTGTGTAGCACCACATGCAGAAATTGAAACTTCAGCAATCCATTTTTAAACTGGGTGTTGTATTTCAAACATTACAATTTAATTATTGGAATATTTGAATAGTTTTCCGGATTTCGACTGCTGTCTAGAAAACTGTTTTCAGGAAATCGGGCTGTTGTGTATTTGTAGCGTTTTCACGGAATCGGGTGGCGAACATGTACAAGCGGGGTGCCTATGTACTATCTGGGTTGTAATTTATTTCAAGTTGGGATATTTTGTATTTAGTGTCAGTACTCGAATACTCTCCAGTTTAACCGAATTTGAAAGTTTTAACATCAGCCATCTGTATAAACGAAAATCTCACTTATAATGAAGTTTTACAGCATATTGCTTGCTTCAGATTGAACATGCCCATGTACCATTTGTGGCTGTGTTTGTAATACTTGCATTTTGGGCGTGTACAGTTTATACAGGGGACCTTGTTAAAATGGCATAGCACCCGTTCAAATGGGCAGCAGTCATGAAGGATCTCCCCATATAAACTCATTTTGCCATATAAATTGATTGAGAAAATGAGCAGGGTAAAGGCCATACAGTCACTTGTAAAAATCAACAAAACTATCAGTCGTACAAGTTCTACGCAAATTTGTCTTTGTGTGACTATGAATAAACTTACATCAGTTTGACATTGTTTAAATTCTCACAGTGGTTGAGATGCCTTGATTTCATCTTAAATAATTGGAAGTATTGAAATACATGACACCAGTGAAGTGTCAATGTTTAACCACATAGTCAGAGGAAAACTCAGTCACAAGGGTATAACTGCTGGCTAAGCATGACAGTTAAAACGAGAATTTAAACAGTATTACTTAGAACGGTGTGTCTTTAATGCCTTAATTTCGCAGATAGTTTTTGTACTGCATAATACAAATGTTGATTTATGTGTTTCAAAGTTTGCCGTTGGCTACAGTACACAGGTTCTGCTTTTGCTGTATAAATGATTTTTCTAAATCTGCGCTTTTCATCTTGCTCACAGAAACATTTTAAAATACTGAATATCCAATCCAAAATGTGTGAAATTATATGCTCCAAAGAAATTACATAAATAGCTAATGGTCCAAGACTTGCTGTGCAGTGATGTAGTAAAAACTTGCATATAGTAACACATCATTTCTCCCAAAAGAAGCAAAACGACTGCATTTTCAAGCTGCAACCACTCTACTATAACTTAACATGGACCATTGGACCATAAACACATGCCTCCAGGTTCATGCAATATGTCTGTATGCGTGCTAATTTAATGATTTCCTGCTAATTGATTAAAATGCTAATGTTGTTTTGGCGTTTTTAATTGATATCTTCAGGCAACTTTACGAACTTGGCTGAAACAGTGGGCAAGACGATTGACGTGTTGTCCAAGAATGCTGGCCACCTGGACAATGTCCTTGCTACGCTTGACATTCAACAGCACTCCCTTGGAGTTCTTGGCATACTGTATGTACTGTATTGATGTTCTCAGTTTGCTGTATGCGATGTACTGTGATAGTCACTAATGGAGATTAGGGAGAACTTCTGTGGTGCCTAACAGATGTCGTGTGTTGTATTGTTGATGTAATGAAAATCAGTGCTTTTTTCTGCCGGAATGCTCCGGAATGGGGTTCCGGCACCTTTTATCAGGTATTAAAAAATAATTTAGTTATTTTTAATAAAAGAATAATTTTATTATTTTAATTTAATGTGATGTCAACATTTTTTTTCGCTTAGGCATATGCCACTCTAAGAATATTACAGTTGCCATATTTTGCCAAACCCCAGGCAAGTTTTCTCAGATTTTGCCCTCAATTTAGCCCTTCCATAATTGTTCAGTTCTGGAACCTTTTTTCTAGAAAAAAAGCACTGATGAAAATTATATAAATGAGCTGCTTTTGAAATCAGATATGGGGGTGTTATGCTGGATATAATTACATTTACTAAATATTTTGTTAAAATTCCTGATAAAATATTTGTAGTAATCACAGTCTTCAGTTCATAGAATTTGCTGCTGATTCTTTACTTGTTAGAAGTTCAGCAAGCCAACAAGTAAGTTAGTTTGCTGAATTGTTCACCAAAATGGTTGACTAATACTGCAGTGCATAATAGCATGTGACTATTTTACAGCTTTCATTGAAGTATTTATCACATGATGAGGTGACGGGTAGTTTGGTCCCTGCTTACAATTGGCTCAGGTTCTCGGGTTATATATTATAAACACTTTGGCACCTCTACTCCTAACGAATGAAATATTGCGTGAGAGACTGAAGGATAATAATGGTTATATCTGATACTGTAGAATTGCCAAGTACAACCAGGGGAATATTACAGACTTTGAGCCTCTCTATGTCCAGACGCAAGACTTCATCGTGACCTGCAATGGAGAGCAGGTTCGATATGCAACGGACATGTGTAAGTGTTCTTACAGTTAATGCTTACTTACAGTTTGAATGATCTGTTCCAACTCCCCCAAAGCTATTAACTTAACATGTTGTTTTGGTTTACATGCCTTACAAGAACTAAAATATTGAAATTGACCTTTTCAGCTTTTTCTCTTTTTACGTATGGCCTGGTGTACACACTGTATCATAAGGTATGTCCTCCATGACTTCGCGTTATTGAGTCCACGCTGCAAGATTTTACTGATACTGTGTGTACTGCCTGTTCCAAAATTTCCTGCTTTCTGTTGTCTGTGGCCTCGCGGATTTTGATTTCGCAGCTCTAATCAGTTTCTGTCGTGGATTGCAGTTTTGCTTCAAATTGATGCTTGTTATGTTGTCCTAATAGTTATATAGTGTATCCTTAATGCGGGGTAGATGGATTACGATTAGAGATTGTGGTTGCTCTCTGAAGCAACCACTGGTTCCATAAATATTGTATTAAGGTGTTATATGATGCTATGGCATTATTTCTGTTCCTCTATCTGATTTTAGACATATGGTTATATGAAGTTTCTTATTTTGATAACTTGGGTTTTAATTTCACTTCAGATGCCGATCTGTGCCACCGTTTCACACAGGCCTTGATCGAGAAGAAGCAGGTAAAATCCAGACTATTTCCACAACATTTTGGAAATTGATAATGTAATTTCTTGCTGGACTTGGATGATGAGAAGGGGAGTGACAGGGAATTCCCCATAAAGGAAATTTGTGACTCGACACAGAATGGGCCAGTATAAATATTAAACTGATTTGCTCAAGTTGTGTAATAGTGAGCACTTGCAGTGTGTTTTACAGTGCCATTTTGAGAAACCAGGTATGCTTCATAAATTGCTACTTTCTCTTTACTCCTGTAGGTTTAGAAAGTCAACTGAATATTGGTAATTTTAGCTTTGATAACTTTACTTGGGCTGTTAATTCTAACCGTTTCTGCTTTGTTATTTGGTTTGCTTTTGTGGAATGTTAAAGAAAGTGTATATTTTATATTTTTGTTTGAAGGCACTGCGTGGAATTAAGGTGTTGGTTCGTGCGATTAACAAGATTCAGCTGATGCCATCTCAGCTCACCTCGATTCATTCAGATCTCTGCCAGGTAGGTAACAGGTTAAGTGCGGTGGAATATATTGCATCTGTTTTTTGTGATATTGTGCTAATTTACTGTTGTTGTAAAGTATGAGAATTTGTCTCATGCTAATGCAAGATTACTTACTTACTTAAAAGATTACTTATGTCTGGATGAACATTATGTGTATGTTTTCATTCTGTTTTCTTTTATTTATTTTCTGTTGCACGTATAAAAAGATTTGTACAATGTAATGACATTCAGAGCACTAAATGCGCTTTGTTATGGAAAATATTTAAAATGACAATGCATGTGTACAGTTAACAAAACCTGATACTTTTGAAAATGCCATCATCAAATCAAATCAAATCAAATCAATCTTTATTGTTCCTTGAACAGTGCACGTATCATCATAATATGCGAAATATTAAAGCAATGATGTTAATACATTCATTCATTTGATATGTAAAGTTTGAAAATAACATTAGAACCTTTGCAGTTATACTTTCTAAATAATGAGTTAATACTGTATGTTAAGCACTATGACTGAATTAGCACATTTTGCACTGGACCGGGAACAAGGGCGACCCAAAAGGGGCGTAAGCCCCGCTATATTAGGGTAACCCACATTCCATCTACATATTGATGGCAATTGCATTATTTATCATTGGTTTACAGCACCAAACAAGTTAACAAACATTTAGCAATCAGTTAGCAAAGCTGGATCAGCATTGATATCCCATGCAGACCAAGAATTCCCAATCATGTTTTTAGACCTGGTAGGCTCCTTTGGCATTTAAATATTTTATCCATTGTTTTTTAAAGCTACTAATTGTGGCTAGATGTCGGATGCTCAGTGGTATAGTATTCCATATTCTAGGTCCAGTAGAACGAAGGGAAAATCGGTAATAATTAGTTCTTGTATATATTTTAGATACGGCCATGGTTGACCTTGTAAAATGACTATGTATTTCAGTTATTTTAGTAAAAAGCCTAGGAAAAGAATTTGGTAGCAAATTATTGAAATATTTATACATGATTATACCAACTTGCATAGTATTTATATCTAGAAATTTTATAATGTTATATTCAGCGAATCTAATATTAGTATGAGAATATCGTTTGTCAAGTGCAATTACTCTTACAGCCCTTTTTTGCAGTGTTGAGAGTTTCTTCAATCTTGTGATATATGTAGATGCCCAGATAATATTACCATAAGTAAGGTATGAGTATATTAATGTGTAGTACAAGCTTTTCCGTATATGGGCAGGTATAAGATACGATATTTTAGACAGTATACCGATATTCTTAGCTACTTTCATAGCCACAGCATTGATATGATGTTTCCATGTTAAGCATTCATCAATAATGATCCCAAGAAATTTAGTGGATTGCACTTGACTGATTGTTATATCATCTACCATGAGGGAGTTTAGGAGTGGCGGAAGTGACTTTTTAGCAGATCGAAATATAATAAAACAAGTCTTTTTCACATTTAGTGAGAGCCGATTGACTCTAAACCAGTCAGCTACTGTTTTTAGTTCTTCATTTATTGTATCTACAAGTTGGCCTAAGGATTCACTGGAATAAAATACATTAGTGTCATCTGCAAAAAGGATGAATTTTAAAATGCTAGAAGAATTGGGGAGGTCGTTTATATATATTAGGAAGAGTAAGGGGCCAAGATTTGAGCCTTGTGGCACACCATATTTCATAACTTTCCATGACGATTTGGCATAATTACATTGAACCATTTGAAAACGTTGGTTTAAGTAACTTTTAAACCACATTAGTGGAGGTCCCCTTACTCCATATTTTTCTAATTTGCTCAGCAATAGTTTATGGTCCACAGTGTCAAATGCCTTAGCCAGGTCAAAGAATATTCCCACTGAGAACTTATTTTCATCTATTGCTTTTAAGATTAGGTCTTGCATATTTATCATGTCTTCTATTACAAGAAAAAAAGGTGACCCTGTTCGTAGGACTTGTTGTCCTAGCTGGTCTCATCTTTGAATGATTACTAATACTTTCTTTGAGTGACTGTAATATTGCTTGTTATTATTGGTGTTCACTAAACTGACTTTTAACAAATATTTAGCAGTCATCCTGGATTTCTTTCCATTATAGCTTGTAATTGCATGTTATTTAATTTGAAATGCTGTGTTAAGCTGTAGTATGATTTGAGTTATTTATGTACATATGTGTGAATCTGGTTATTGATGTGATATTGTGTACATTAATACACCATGATTTCTTTTCATCTGTGTGGTCTTGAATAAGTTAGCATATTTGGATTTGACAATAGTTTCATTAGAAGTGACCATTTATTTATGCTATAAATGACTGAGTTAGATTTGGGCCTTCCCTGCAGTGGTTTCCATGGATGGACCTTTAGGATGAGCATCACATGTAAGTGCTTAACACCACCTGTTGATGCACTGTATGGCAATAATAATTAATAAAATAGAAGAAGAGCAGTCCCTTAAGAGGCAGCCACGAGTATGAAGTGTAAGTGACTTCATTTTCATAGCCTCGGCATATGAGGGCCGGCGGCAAGTCCTCTCCTTCGCTATCTGTTCTTCCCACTGACAGTGTACACTGTACAGTCAGTGTATTCATTATAGCTGAGAGGTGCAAATGGAGCAGATATCACTGAACAGATTTTGAAACTCTGATCTCTTGGTTAACAGCCCAGCATTCTAACCTCTGGACTATTGTGCATCCCTAAACAATAAAATATATGGTGTAAATGTAAAATTCATGTGTTACCATCATATATGTTTTTGATGATTTAGCTCTGTCTGGCAGTCAAATGTTTCAGACCAGCATTACAGTTCTTGGATGTAGATATAACGGACATTAGCAAGGAGGTCAGTTCATATGCAAGAAACTTTAAAAGTAACCTGTTATTGTAACTGTTTTTAAAAAACCATTTAACTTATTGCTGAGAAGAATTCCTTAGCATGGAACTGTGTAGCTCAGCAGTACCTTATTTGTGATGCATAATGACAGACTGAATGCAGTCTTGTTGTCAAGACCTTAAACCTCAAGACCAAGACCTTGAACCTCAAGACCAAGACCAAGACCTTGAACCTCAAGACCAAGACTTTGAACCTCGAGACAAAGACCATACTTTTACTTGTTAATATTGGAGTTATGGGAAAATGAAACAGGTGTCTAACCTGTTCCTACAGATTCCTAAATATCTGCCTTACTTTGAAATAAAAAAAATTCCAGATTAAGCAAATGGTGATTTGGATATACATTGCTTTTTTGTGACTTTGATGTTGTTCTTGCTTTGAACAGAGTGGTCAGTATGATGCCAAGCATTTCCTGCTGTATTACTACTACGGCGGAATGATCTATGCAGCACTCAAGAACTACGAAAGAGCCGTCTTCTTTTTTGAAAATGTGAGCATCCATATTTAGTCTGTTTGATGCATTAACTTTAGTTCTTTGTATTTTTTCAATAATCTCTTGATGGCAGTCCAGTATATGCCTTGTTATATGAAGGTGCTGTTATGTCATCAGATCAGGTTGAGATTAGAAAAGCTATAAAATATTTATAAAATTGGTACCTGTTGAAACATCCTGTTTGTTTATTGTTCCAAAAATCGAAAGATACAAGTTTAACGTAGACTAACTACAGTTTGGGGTACTAACAACCCACAAGGGACTATAGTTCTGCTTAATTACGGCCCATTTGCCAGTATCAAGTAATTTATAGTGCAAGTCTATAATGTTTTATTAGTAATGTAAATGAATGATTTGTATTTCAAGCAAAGAGGTAAAGGACTAATGATTTTTTTAAATTTGTGTTTTGTTTTGATTTCTGAATTACTGGATTTAGTGTCATGTTGAGTGATTTTATTTCTGTAGGCTGTGACTACACCTAGCATGGCTGTTAGCCACATAATGTTGGAGGCTTATAAGAAGTTTGTTCTTGTTTCACTCATTCTGCATGGGAAGGTAAGATGTCTTCGCAAATGTACGTTCTTTTGCTTGTGCCTGCTTTTGTATCACAGGTTTTATTGAAGTAAGCTATAGTGAAGGCTGCAGGTAAAACAGTGAAAGTTTTTACAATTTTTTGAAGTGGCAGCTACTTAATTTTCATAGCCTAGTCCTATGAGAGTGAGTGGCCAGTCCTTGCCCTCACTGCCTGATGTTCCCACTGACAGCATTTGATCAATGTACTTGTTTTAGCTGAGTTTGCTAGGGGCACAGGTTGAGCCGAAATTTCAAATATTTCTGTTGAGGCGGGAATTTGAACCTCTGAAATTGCCACTGACAGTACTTCGCTTACAGCTGTCTTACTTGCTAACCACTGGACTATCACCCACGAAATGGGTGATTTAATACTTTAATATTTAATTAACCCCAGTTGTGGGGTTAAGTAATGTGTGTATGTATGAAGGATTTGTTCTGTGCTTTTTAATTGCCTTTGTGATGATGCAAAGGTTGGTCTAATACTTTTGCTATTCTGTCTGGCAGTGGCAAGTCTTTATGATGACTTGAGTTGATGAAGGACAGGTAAACACATTCAAAATTGAAAGAGGCTGATTTTTTGTTTGTCCCAGACTGATTGTTTAGGTAAGGCAAGGTTGACGTCAACTGGCCTAGCAGCAATTATATGATTTTTCTGAATATTATCATTTTTGTAAAGATGGACGAATTTTCTTGATTTCAGATTCCAACGTTGCCCAGATACACTTCACACATAGTCAACCGTTACATCCGGGTAAGACGTGACAGATGTTAAGTTGACGTTAATGTTGATAGATGTGTTACTTTTTTTAAATCCATCACTACCCTACTTTGGTGATTTGAATCCCATGCCTGGAGAAATGAGGGCGGCACAGCATGTGATCTTCATTATTACACAGCATTGTTAAGCATCAACTACCGTGTCACTTTGATGAAACTTCTGTATGATGTCCGCTTACTTCTTTATCTTACCTTTGGTTTAGTTTGAATTTCACAACTTCCAATAATGCGCTAGTTTATCTTTATGGCAATCAAATTCCATATTTTATGTCTCCTTTCTACATTTGTATTCAGCCTCCATCTTTTATTTGACTCCTATCTTTGTCGATTTTCATTTGTGTCAAATTATCTTCTCAGCCTCAATGGCCTCAACTCAATCTTGAGTTGAACTCTGACTGCCACAATGTTTATGATTAATTACTGTTTTGTTAATTACTAATAATTGACTGCAGGTATAGCTGCAAAGCAGAATGCCATTGTAAAGAAGTGGTGAACGAAATGCATGAATGGTTTCGTGTTTGCTGTTTACAGCCGCTCTGTCAGCCATATCTAGAAGTCGCATCTGCCTACAATTCACACAACCCTTCAGACCTTCGAACTGTTGTGACGCGACACAATGATGTCTTCATTAGGGTTTGTGGCTTAATGTTGTTGCCCGAGTTTTTTCAGTTAGGGTAATAGGATGACTGTATCTTGAACAGTAACACAAGTGGGTGATGGTGATGATGAGTTCTCTGCCCAAAGGCAGGTCCATTGGTTTTATGCCACCCATGGATGAGATGAGTGAGGTGGTTTCCTGTTGCCTTCCTCACAGACAATTATGGGTGAGGAATTTGTCCAAGGTCACTACACAGTGGCTTGAGATAGATTCAAACCTGTGACCCTCCGGTTACAAGGCACAGAACATACTGCTACACCACCATGTCCCAAGTGGATATACTTGGATATTACTGGACATAAGGGGATGCAGGTGGATATTAGTGGATATGCGGGGATAAAAGTAGATACAAGTTTTGAACTGTCTGTCTTCAGCATGGCTTGAGAGGCTTACTTGCTACTATCATGATTACCAATGAGTTCGATCATTTTATAAAGATTTATTAAAACGTGTATTAATTGTATTTTAGGACTAACATAATGTGACCTAACATTATTTTAATGTATTTACGCTTTGTAACAAAGTATGAATCTGCATACAGCATTGGTGTCTCATAGCAGTAACTCGTTCATGTCAGCCCAGCTTGGGTTTGAAATTTTATGTATGAACAATGAGGATTTTATGACAACAAGAAAGGAGACAATGTTAAGTGACATGAGTGATGGATTTAATTATTTTCTTTGATTTGCTTGAGGATGTGAACAACTCAGTACTAATGTTGGTGGTAATTGGTGAAGGCAGACATGAGTGTAGGTATTTTCTGCACTATAAACTGCGTTTTTGGTCTGTCTAGGATCGTAATATGGGTCTTGTGAGGCAGTGCATTACAGCAGTTTACAAAAAGAACATTCAACGTTTGACCAAGGTAGGTTGGCCAAGGGCTTTGTTGTCACTTGCTTAGTTTCACTGTGGAATGCAGATTTTGTGATCTGTAAAATTTTGTGATGGTTTTGGTGATTATAGTAATAATGGTCAATTGGTCATCATCAGTGACATGCCCCTCTCAGGAGCGTCTCTGTTTCTACGACTCGGCCACCTCTTCCCTTCTTGGCCTGGTTGCCAGACTTTATGTAGCTAAAGGAGGTGAAGATCCCCCTCTGTTGTCCACATACATGACTTTTATCCTCTCATTTTGACCTCGGCAATTTTCTGCATCTGACATGCCTGCGTCTTTAAGATATGTTACAAATGTTTGTCGTCAGTTATAATCATTTGAAATAATTTTTATTGAAATTATTTGGCAAATCTTTTCTTGAGGTGATGACAATGTGTTTTTTAGACGTTTATGACTCTTTCGTTGACCGACATGGCAAACAGAGTTCAGCTGGCAACTCCGCGCGAGGCAGAGAACTATGTTCTTCACATGGTTAGTTGTTTGATTCTTTCGAAACATAAAACGTCGTACGTGTGTTCTGCGATTTATGTTGCACTGGTTCAGCTGTGTCATAGCTGGTCAGTTACTGTTGCCAGCAGTTATAGAACATAACTTCATTAGAGCCTGCATACTTGCATTCTGTGAGACATGGTAGCTGATTTTTTGAGCGCTTGCCTTGTAACATGGAAAGCATGGGTTGGAGCCTTCCCTTAGATGATTGCTGTGTGTGGACCTTGAGGAAGTCCCTCTCTGACAGTTACACACCACCATCAATAGTCAAGCTTAATAAATATGCAGTAATAATAATTGAGTAGTATTTGTACTAGCAACAGAAGAGATGTGGCAGTTTAACTTGTCATTCTGCAACAGAAGAGATAAGACATTTGAACAGTTCTGTCTTGTTTCTTTCACAAGATGAGCACCTGGCATTGCATTGTCAAGCTATGTGCATATTAATATGGGACAATTCCACACAGCTTGACGAATTAATGACGTGTATTCAATTTAAGGGCATTAGGATCATCACGCATCTGGCAACAAATCTGACTCATGTGCTCTTGGTTTTTATTAAACTTTCTAAGTGATTCATCCTATCAAGGATTATAGACGTGACAATATCATTAATTGTGACGGCTTCAGTTTTTAACGGAAGTTTTATGTCAAAGACAGTAAGGGTCAAAAACTGCTGGACAGATCAGATGGTTGCAAACGTTTTAGACAAATTGGTATTAAAACTTTAACGATGGGAGTGTGCTAAAAGCAACATGGAAACCAAACCAGCTTGTCATTAAGGTGGAAGGTTTTGAATAAGCCACTAAATTATTATGGTATGATGAAAACTCATCAATATTGCATTATTTTTCAAACTTAAATCTATCTAAAGCAAATAGGTAACCAGATATTTAACTGCAAGAGGCTTGAGCTTTTGTTGTTTGGATATTTTTTATTAAAAAATAATGCTTGCATATTTTCGTGTAGATTGAGGATGGCGAGATCTTCGCTACAATCAATCAGAAAGATGGAATGGTCACATTTCACGATAATCCTGAAAAGTACAACAGCGTAGGAATGTTAATGAACTTGGATCAAGAGGTAAGAATAACTATATAGAATTTTGTAAACTGTTGAATACATCTTGCAAAAACAACATTACATGTTATGTTGCCATGATAAAGTGAAACGTCGATTTATCAGAATCATTTACTTTAAATATAATGATATTAAAGTGTTTATTATGTACAAAGATGAAACAAATTACTGCAAATGAGATGCATTATGGTATATGATATATTGGTTTACATGATATATTACAATTTTCGTATTGTGATAAAAATACTATGCTAAAGGAACTATTACTACCAATAATAGCAATGTTAGTACATGTAATAGTGACAATGGTACTACGGTGGATGCTTTTGTTATTGTTTTTTTATCTGTATATTTGCATAGGTTCAAAAGTGTTTTGCGCTTGAGAAGAAACTTCGTGCAATGGATCATGAGATCATGGTCAACCCACAGTATGTCCAAAAGGTGAGAGGTTTAGAATTGAATACTTTCAATCATAACATATAGAATGCAACTTCTACAAAATGAGACCACTGCAGTAATACACAAGGCATGCCTCACTGTTTGAAGATCAGGCGGTTCATCAGCTAATAAATTTTGTGGTCAGAATTCGTGCAATTTATGAAAATTAGAGTCGTAGGTTTGTGGGTCTTAAGTTAGAGTTGTGTTTTATCTTTCAGCATCATCTTTTAATGTAAACTTTAATTTTTGATCATGTAAGAAAGTTTTGTGATGTCTTTGTTTTTATTTTCATTCTGTAAAGGCTGGTAAAAGGATAGCTATCATTTGTCCATTTGCATGAAACGATTAAGAGTGTAATAACTTTTGCACCCCTTTCCTGATACTATCAATAGTGTGTGCTATCCTGAATACAGTACTGTGAGTCACAACATTCAATTTTTTTTATTCTATTGACTTGGATCAGAAAAAACAAAAGTTTTAGTGTGCATTTAATGTTAAATCTGATGTTTTCTAGGTTTCTGGAATGTATGATGAAGATGCACCCGGTTCATCTATGAAGATGCCTGTTGGTCATATCATGTGATTGGACAGCCTTCACCTGACCCAAAAAATCGGTCACCTGACATAAAATTGAGACGCTGTTGATATGTTCTGTGACATGTCTGCTTTTGCAGCCCGTTCGTTGTTGTCGTTAATGTTTAGCTTTTGTCAGTGAATGGCAGATTTTTAATTGGATATACTTTCTGATTTCACTCTAGACGATTAATCTAGCTTTAAAAAAAAGTCACTGTTGGTAATTATTTTTAAACTACAATAAGCTTCCTGTTACACATTGAGTTCAGAATATGCTCTTCCAGTTGTGAGAAACCTATTCATGTGGTTGCCCTTCCACCAGACACCTGACCTTTTGATATGACTCTTATGTGCCCTACATGGCATATAGGCCCTGTGTACCACTTATGGCCCCCATGTGGGCTACCGTATTCTTATGAACGATCAAAGATAGAACCATTATGTGCCACTACACTTTTTGCCACAATGAATCCAAATTGTTTCAGTGTATCCTACTGCATGGAGGTTTTACTTGAAGCTGTAAACAAAAAACTGGTCCAGTTTATTTGCACATTAGCTATGATGGTCTTGCAGCTTATGGGAGCCAAAATCCACTTTTAATCCTTTTAACGGCATACATGCTCGTTGCTAAAGGGTTAAATCAGCAACTGTCGGATAATTGCACTAATATTATCTTGTCAACTTGTAAAGAGGTGTGCTGCATTGCTACCATGTGTACTTACACCACAGATTTATGTACCATACTTGGGTTTAAGTAATTGACATGTTGGGACTTCAACCTGATTTCCAGTGGCAGAACAGTACACATATGCATTATCCATTCTTGTTCTGTTGGGTACATACCATACATTTTCATATAAGCATTCATTTCTAGTGTGACTTCATCTAACATTGTAAAAAAACAGTATACAGATTGGAATTAAATGCCAGTTGTTTGAGGTTCTCTGCAAGGGTTTCTTAGTTGACACCCCTTCTAATTTGATGGTTTAGGATTTCTGGGTCAAGATCCAATTTTCTAAGATCATTAGATGTTTTAGACTGTTACTGTTTTAACAGTTGATTGTAAGAAGCAAGAAAATACGATTTCTATGTAAATTAATTGTAGCAATAATCTAATGGTCTCTTGGCATCAAAATTGTTCACTATATGATAATTTCTTTTGGCCAAATGAATTCTGTATATAGAATAGTGTCACAAATTTGAGCAAAATAGGTTAAAAATATGTAGATGAGCAGTAGCAAAGCCTGCCACACTATTGAAGAAAGACAAAAGGTGTGAACAGACATTGGTTGGGTGTTCGTTGAAGTGAAAATACAGGATGATGATGTACACCAGTCGTATTGTTTAGCATGTAGACTTGGGAAGTATATGTACATGTATGTGGTTAGTTGCTGTTTAAGGACACTGTTTCATAACATAGATTAGCGTCACCCTCCTCCTTTCTCCAGGTTTGGGACTGGCACTGCCGGAATACGAGCAGTGGTGGAGTTTACATGTACGCCAGTTAGAGATCAGATGAAATACAGGACTATGAAGGAAACCAGTTGTCTCATTATTTAGCATTGAACTGTACACACCACTGGATCACTATGCAGTTGCAAAAAATCTCAAGTAAGCCAAGAAATTTGGTCGTCCAAACCAACTTGTTTTAATTTCAAACCTGTCTTACTTTTTGTGTTTACTATTATATTAATAAATCCTGCTATAATGCAAAATCGATGAAACAGCTAATTACCATCAAGTCCTCAGTGTCACATAATGTATGACCTTAAGAGAAAAGGGGTCATCCATAAAGGACGTCCGCAATGAGGGGGAGGGAGGGGTCATCCAAATGCGGACAAGGGGGAGGGAGGGTTATGACCTGTGCGGATGTCCGCATCTAAAATTTTAAATTTTTGAAACACCACCTTGTTTCAACCTTCACTGAAAGACAAAAAGGTCAGCGAAGTGATTGCCTAAAACCTCATGCATGGTATAACCTTTACTGCAACTTTAAAGAGGCTTTTATTACAGCACATGCTGTGATATGAAACCTGAACGGTCACTTAAATGTGCACAAGAACTGTGGAATAATTGTAAAAATAATGATGACATTAAAAATTGGCTTAGGCGTGCAGACGTCCGCAAGGGGGAGGGAGGGTAAGGTCAAATGCGGACAAGGGGGCAGGGAGGGGTCCAAAGTGGGTCATATTTTGCGGATGTCCTTTATGGACGACCCCAAAAGGGACCACTTGTCTCTTACTAGTTCAGCGGAAATGGCCTGTTTTCTACGACCTCGAATATATACTTTAGCGTAATGCATCTGCAGCTATTTATACTCGCTATACTACAAAATATATGGTGCCACATGGATTCATTCAAGTATTAATGCATTGGTTCGGGACAGGTTGAATCTCTATGTGCATATTCCTGCAAACAAGATTTTTATATTTCATAAAAAAATGTATATACATTTTCGACCAAACATTCTGAAGTTTTTAGTCTTATTTCCTTCTGGAAAATGTTAACAAGTCCATTCCCAACAAGTGGCCTCGTTTCTCAGCACACATGAGAAAAACATGATGGTGTTTGTTACATTCTTTTAATGTATTAGCTACAACCAGAACGTTAGCAAATTACGTGTAATTTTAAAGATTATATGCCCATTGAAAAACCAACTGCTATAGTATATGAATGCCATCAAGGCCAGATTTCGAATTACAGTTCATCACCACAACTACACAGTTCCAAAAATAGCATTTAGATTTTGGAGGGTGAACTAGCATCAGATAATCAGAACATTGAATGTAAGTAGAGTTAACCCCACTTTTCAAGTTGAGTGGACACTAAACAGGTTACTAGGAGTCCCTGGAAAGACATTTGGTATTAAACATAATTGTAAGTGCTACAGTTCAACAATTAACGTTTAGTTTATTCACAGACTCTTGGTCAAAAGCAAACTCTATTTAAAACCCAACTGAAAATCAAGACCTGCTTGTAGTCAATGTTGATCTCATTTAATGATGCATTCACATCAAAATTCATGGCAATCAATTACTGCATGGGACCCAAAAAGGACAACTCACTTCTTCAGAAAGTCAGTTTTTCATGCAGTATTTTCTGGGTGCCCTTGGAACAGCTGTAATAATACTCTGATTTCATCAAGTGTGATTTACAGTAAAGCTTGTTCAAAGGGTATGGTCTAGGATCCAAATGGTTTACATTCTTAATCATGTGCATTTCTAAGTATTGAAAGAAACACACAAGGAATAGCAAACGCACAAATTCCCCAGTAAAAAACCGGAAAATGCTGCATCATATGATTTGGAGAATTATAACTGCTGTTCAATCCATCTTCAATTTTAATTTCCATATTGTTTATACTCCATAATGGACTGATACATTTAACCCTTGTCTTCCAACAAAAGTCTTTTTATCAAGTTTGTGTTATATTACACCTCACTACTAAACAACATCATAATTCTTCACTAATCAAACATACACTGATTTAAACACTGTAAATGTTAAGTCCTACTCTACTCCAACAGACTGATTGGTGTGCTATTAAAGTTGTTTGCTGTTGCAATACTTCTTCATATGAAGATAAAGGCTGTTCTTATAAGTGAACGGTTTGGAGCAATTTTTGCATTTGAACTGTTTGCCTGCATGAGAATTCATGTGAGTTTCCAGAACCTGCTTGTACGCAAAACTCTTCAAGCAGACGTCGCACTTGTACAGTTTTTCAGTTGGCCGTGGTACTTTCTTTTTGCATTTGAACTGTTTGCCTACATGACAATTCATGTGAGTTTCCAGAACATGCTTGTAAGCAAAACTCTTCGAGCAGACGTCGCACTTGTACAGTTTTTCAGTTGGCCGTGGTACTTTCTTTTTGGGTGTTCCATTTCCATGTGAAACATGTTCTCGGTCAAAGTGCGAAGTCAGAGCTTCTTTAGTCGCAAATTTTGATGGACAATCTCTGCACATGTAAGTTCCACTGGCGTGGCAGTACTTCTTTCGGTGAAGAGATAAGCTGCAGCTGTATTTAAACTCTTTAGAACACCCACAACAGGTGAAATGCTTTTGTTTTTGGTGAGAAATCATGTGGACCTTCGAAGCCTTCTGAATAAAGAAAGTTCCATTTCCATAGGTAACGTGTTCTCGGTCAAAGTGCGACGTTAGAGCTTCTTTTGTCAAAAATTTTGAGGGACAATCTCTGCACATGTAAGTTCCACTGGTGTGGCAGTACTTCCTTCGGTGAAGAGATAAGCTGCTGCTGTATTTAAACTCTTGAGTACACCCAGAACAGGTGTAATGCTTTTGTTTTTGGTGAGAAATCATGTGGACCTTCAGAGCCCTGCGAATGAAGAAAGCCTTGGGACAATGAGAACACTGGAATGCCTTCTCATTGCCATGAGTTAGTATGTGATCTGCCAGTGTAAACCGTTTTGTAAAGCGTTTATTACAAACAGTGCAAGCAAATTGTCTTTTTAATTTAGGTTCTTTATGAATCTGTTCAATGTGCCACAGTAACATACTCTTGGAACCACAAGGCTTCATACAATCCTGACATATGTAGCATCCTCCAACTGGACAAGCTTTGTTCATGTGGTTTTCCCTACTTTTTGAAGTAGTAAACCTTTTTGAACATCTTTCGCATTGAAACTCTTTTTTCTCTTGGGTATGTGATCGCATGTGTGTTCTTAAGCTAATTTTATTTTTTACTGTCTTCTGACAAATGTTGCAGGTGAATATTGTTCCACCCAAGTGAACCTTTTGTACGTGGCTTCTATAACGATACTTGTTACAATACGACTTGTTGCATATAGTACACTCAACTCGTAAATTCTGATGAATGAACATGTGAACACGCAAGTTGCTTTTAGCTACAAACTTTCTCTTACAGATATCACATTCATACGGCCTCTCGCCTGTGTGACTATTTACATGGTTCTGATAACGGGCTTTTTTATGGAACTGTTTCCCACAAAACTCGCAGACATGGTTTAAGTTGAAAATCTTCAGATGGACTTGGTTTCTGTGATGAGACAGACTCGACTTACTGGAATATATCTTGCCACACAAGTCGCAACTAATCTCCATTTCACCTTCTGGTCGGGGTCCTCTCAAAGTCCTACCAAACTGTGTGCTTTTGTTGCCGATAAAGTCACTCACTTTTTTCTCTTTTTCTTTGCCAGTTTTGTTCTGCTGCAAAGACAGCAGAAGTTGTTGATCTACAGTTTGAGCCTCGTTGCCCACGAGTTCCGACAATGCCAAACACGTTCTGCTGCTTTGATGTCTGTTGAATGTATGAATACTAGCAAAGGTCTTGCCACAGTTCTTGCAGTTCAAAGGTATTGTGTTATATTGGCCACGTACAAATCGCAATTCTTGAGTTCGTCCAATCACCTGATCCTGGACAATATCCATTTTCACTTGAACCTGTCCATTCTCCTTTACTGCTTGAACCTGTCCATTCTCTACTTCCACGTTATTCTGTTCACAAACGACATTTGCACCTTTTCCCTGAAAACTTTCTTCCACCCTGTTATGCACATTTTCCTTTTCCATCAGAAGCATGCGTGCTTTTGAAGAATATAATGCACGATTCGCCTGGACAAGTTTCAGTGACACGGGCTGACAGATTTTCAAATGCCGCTGAAGTGAACTTTCAGTGCAAAACAGCTTAGTGCAGTTATTACAGCTCTGTGGTATCTTAAAGGTCCTTTTGTGCAGCTTCAAAGCATATTCCGTTGGAAAATGCCTTCCACAAGATGGGCAAGGGTAGGACGCTTCTCCAGAATGCGACAGCAGATGCAATTTCAGTGAGCCTGGATAAGCAAATCCTTTGTCACACAGAGTACATTTATATGGCCTCTGGTCACTGTGACTGATCAGATGAGCCCTTAGGCTGTTTGCACCGGCAAATGACTTCTCACATATATGACACAAATATGGTTTTTCTCCTGTGTGAGTTCTTATGTGGGTCAGGCAGGCTTTCCTGACGTAGAAACGCTGCCCACAAAAGTCGCAAATGTACTTTCGGTCATAGTCTCTGTCGTGTACATGCTTCTTGTGCTTTCTCAAACCAGCAGCGCTTGTCAGCAGCTGGCTGCACACATCACACTGAAACTGCTTAACGTTGTGAACAACTTTGTGCTGGATCAAAAGTGCACGGCTTTCAAACACCACATTGCATGTTTTACAGCGAAGATTTATTCCACGTCTAACTCTACGTTTCTTACATGTAGCTGCTGCGTTGCTTACAGTGAAAGGCGCATTTCCTGATTTCAATTTCGTCATTTGCTGAAGACTTTGTCTCGTTTTACATTCCTCTGGAATGGACTGAATGGCAATGTTGCCACTGTCTTCGTTCATCGATTCAAAGATTTGGTTCTGCATTGAACTCTGAAGTGTCACCATATGCAAGCGTTGCAGACTTGAATCTCGGCTATCAATGGTGACATTCACTTCTACACCTTGTGTAGAGCTGTGCACAGATTCCAGTGGTGCACATTTCTTGGATTTATCTTCAGCATTCCAATCACTGTTTTTCACACGATTAGAATGGCCTGGAGAAGCAAATGTATGAGATATTCCCCAAGGAATTCCTTTATTTTTACAATCACTTTGATGACTATTCATATTATCCTCCCGTGCAAACAACTGACCACATTTTTTGCAGGTGGATGGTTTCATTCCAGTGTGGTTGCGCATTATGTGACATCTTAATACATACTGCCCAACAAAGCGTTTACTGCAAATATCACACTGATAGGGTTTGTCAAAAGCATGAACGCGTCGACAGTGTTCTACATACTTATGCTTGGCCAGGAAACGTTCTCCACAAACCTCACAATTATATCTGTAATTGTAGATCCTTAGGTGAACACGTTTCTTGTGCTCGGGCAAAGCAGACCAAAGAGAAAAGGTCTTGTTACAAATTGTGCAGGTTGGTTTTCCATCAGTTACTGTGTACTGCAAAAACTGAGCAATTTCATTTTCAGCATTATCATCTCCTACAAATGAAACACCATGCTGTCCTTCAGAAAAACTTTCACCCTGTTGTGTCAGTAAACTCGTTTGCTGTTTATTTCCGCTGCTTCGCGACATTGCGCTATGGTCCAAAGAAAGTGATTTTGATGATGCACAATTTTGAGCATTCCATCCATTTCCGCACTTTCTTTTGTCTTTCATCATACAGTTTTCCAGGTCAGAAACTCCTTCCGAGGTGTGCACTGATCTTGTATGGTCCACACTGACCAAAGGAACAACTGACTTGGACATTTCTCCAGCATTTCGTTTAGTTTTACACGTCCGTAGGTGAGTTTTCAGATTACCGTCCAATGCAAACAACCGACGACATCTTTTGCAGGCGACTGGTTTAATTCCAGTATGTTTCACCAAATGACGTTTTGCTTGTTCTCGTCCCCAAAAGCGTTCATTGCAAATATCACACTGGAAAGGTTTCTCGAAAGTATGATAACGTCGTCGGTGTTGCAAGTACTTCCATCTGGCCATGAAACGTAGTTCGCAATCCTCACAATTATATTTGTAGTTGTAGATCCCCATGTGCACACGTTTCTTGTGCCTACGCAAATTACCATGCTCAAAAGTCTTGTTACAAAGCGTACACAGCGTTTTCATGTTTCGCTCTTTAAGTTTACCACTCTTGCGTTTTTCAGGAGTTGCTTTCTGCTGCAGAGTTTGCACGGTCTGATTTCTATTTTCTGCAGTGTGGTCCACTGCAAATGGAGGTTCTTGACTCTCTTTAGGAAGACTTTCGCTCTGCTCCACACGTGAACGGGTAGGGCATTTATTTCTATTTACTCTGGCTATCTGTTGTAAATAAGAGGATTCATTTCCATCTCTCGCCTTTTCAGTTGTGTAGTCTGGAGCTGAAACCTCATTCAGATGTTCCCCAAGAGCTGCTGCAGCTGGCGTTTCAGATTTTGGGGAGGTATGGTGAACTTCCGTTGGTAACCTACTGCTGGTAACATCATTGCTGGGTGCTATTTCGCTCTTGACCTGAATTTCACCCGGAATGTGGTTGATGCTTTCACTGTGAGATTCTGTTGGTAACCTACTGCTGGTTCCATCATTGGTGGGTGCTATTTCGCTCTTGACCTGAATTTCACCTGGAATGTGGTTGATGCTTTCACTATGAGATTCTGTTGGTAACTTACTGTTTGTTTCATCTTGCAATGGTGTACACCCTAAAATTTAAATTGTCTCCACTTTTACATTAATCTTGTATGCACTACTGTACAAGCAATTCAGGTAAAATGTAAGCAAGCTCAGTCATTTAGAATACTCCTTTACTTAAATAAGCAATTGACAACTGGAAATGATAAATGACCCATTGACTTTCTCATATGGTTAACTACCCCGGTACATGTTTCTAACCACAAAGAATCTGTGGTTCAATATCTACACTGGAGTCTTTCTTTCCCCTGCCTTAATAACTTTTTAAAAATTTCTGCTTAAACTTTCAAATCTTTCTAGATAGTCCTATCGTTTCAGTCTGTACACACCCTTGGCTGACCTTACTCTTCAACTCTTCAACCACTCCAGTTGGTGGCAACCTTCAACTCTCTTCCATCTTGGTTAGTGCTACCATGCCATTACATGCATCAGGCTTTAAAAGGTGCCATATATATTATAACATAGACATAAATAAGCAAGTATCAATATTACAGGCACAAAAGAGCCTTCTTTTCCATAAAACTGCAAAGCAAAGCTTGGCATGATGAGATATTACTGATTCTTATCACTGAAACTGATTAACTGCTTTTTAGGATTGCAATTATAAACTAAAATGGATGAAATTAAGAAAGGTTAGAATAAAGAAATAACATGTTAGTTAACCTGTTTGTTGAAAGCACATTTCAGACTGTGACTTTGAGCTATTAAAACAATAAATCAATAACAGCTAATTAAAAGTTTTATGTAATTTTGGTCAAGTGCTGAAGGACTGAAGGGCACATGAGAAATGTTAATTTGCATCTGTGCATTTGTATGACAGCTATAAACACCTCTAAAGGAGTTGATATATGTGTCCCGACATATGAAAAGGTACCATAAGTCGGGTTTGGAGTTATTATGCCTTCATAAACCAGCTAAGTGAGCTGAACATTTTGCTGAAAACCAGATAAAAATTGGATGATAAATGACCGACTTATAAGATAAAACATGGCTTAACACGAGAACTGGACATTTTCGGGAAATTTGTTTTTAAAACACGACACATTTTGTCTAGACAATTCGCACAGAAATCCTTAACTGTTATTCAATGGGCACAATTATCTGACCAATGGTGGGTGTTTTAGTGACCAGTTAAACCAGAAAATAAGTGGTGAATGTGCTATATTTAGCGATGACATCATACCTTAGGCTTGCCTGCTGCTAAAAATACCAAGAGCTCAAATTTGATAATATATTCCCCCGACGTCATTATGCGCGATTTCTCGTGAAACCGTACGCCGACTTATGGTACCTTTTCATATGTCGGGACACATATACCTATCTGTAAGAAATTCTAAAATCTGATGCAACTTAAGGCAGAGGATTATGTTCGTAAAGCAGTTTCCAGTGGAAGAGTATACCACAGTGTCACTTTTGTATATCAAACTTCAGTATTCTGAAAATCTGGTTATAGTTACAACGGTTCTAGGACTTTTCGCCCCCGGAAGATTTGCCCCCGGAAGATTCGCCCTCCGGAAATTTCGCCCCCGGAAGATTCATCTTTAATCCAGCTTCTAGTCTTCGTTACATTTTCATCATAGATCCAGCTTCTGGTTTGAACTGTATTAGCCTTAGTTACACTTTCATCATAGATCCCGCTTCTAGTCTTAGTTACATTTTCATCCGGGGGCGAATCTTCCCGGGGGCGAAATGTCGGGGGCGAATCTTCCGGGGGCGAAACTTCCGTATCTCAGTTACAACACTATATATCAAACCTTAGTATTCTGAAAATCTGGTTATATTAAATAACAGTCAATGGCTAGTCAGAACATATAAACATTTCTAGATATATAAAATTTTAAATAACTGCAAACCTGGTCCAGGTCAAATCAACACAATTTTGAGTAATATTTTGCATCACCATCTCCGATTTTGATTAAATTTGGCAAGGTGATAGAACCCAATGAACAACTCTCAAAACCAAAATTTTAGATTTTTGGGTCAACCGGTGTCTGAGATATGGGTCATTGAACCTCGACCCAAACGGTCAAATTTACGCCTACCGGACGAGGGTAAACTGCTCTATCTCAGCTCCTATTGCACCTAGAAATAAATGCAAGGTACCAAATTAAAGCTGTGTGAATGTTCTATACGAGCAATGCATCTAGACATAGTTATTGTTAGTAACCCAATATATGTGAGCAGCTGTAACCTAGTAACCCTGACCTAGGTCACTTTGTATTCTCATAATTTTCTGAACTTTTCAATTTATAATAATTGCAATGATTAATTTTTGGCTATATGAGAACTTAAAACATTACAAACTGGTTTAAAATATTAGATGATTATAATTATGAATATTAAGATTTAGAACCTTACAGTATGGAGTCAATTCTGCAGAGCCGAATGCATGGCATCATCTTCAGTTGTGCGTCTTCAAACATTTCTGTAACACAAAGTCTTGTTGAACATGTTGCTAGTCTCATCATGGGTTGCAAGTCAACAAGTATGATATCTATGTGGCATCTAATCTAATCTAATCACGGCATCAATCTACTGTCACTTTCAACTTAAAGCACAAAAGTGCATGACAGTCTTTGCTTTCCAGCGTCCGCACTTCTTGGTCGCCGTTCACTCCGTTCCACTGCCCGCGGTGACTTGCATGTTCCTTTCGTTCGCACTGCAGCCATGCAACAGCATGCATTCTCTGCTGCCGGTTCAACCATCTGGAACGGGCTTCCTCTGGAATTGCGGTCTCTCCATCTGGACTCGTCCACCTCTTTCTTCTCTGCTCTTAAGGCTGTTCTCTTTCGCTGAGGCTGGGAGTGCCTCTGAATAGTTACCTTGCAGAGCGCGCTATACAAATGTCAAGCTGATTGATTGATTGACATAATCTAAATGTGATGAGCATGTCTCTTGCTCCATATTCTTGAATTGTTGTTGCCTTTGATACCAGCGATCATGACATAACTCTTATGCAGCACAGTTTTGGTACTGCATAAGAGCAGGGAAGCACACAGCAAGTCCTGGTCCTGGTAAAGCGCTGGTCCCACATCCAGGACCTTTTGGATTCCTCTATTGCTGGTCCAAAGTGCCAAAGAGCAAGAAACAAGCCCCCCCCTATATTCCACTAAGAACATGGAAACTTTACTTGCTTCATACCTTATAGTATGACGTTGGTGTTGGGAGGCCAGGCAATGGAGGACAGGATATATACAATTTGGAAACAGCAGAATCTTATCCTAATTGTAATCGTGAGATTTCTACAGTATTTCAAAAAGATAAGTCACGGGAACCACCTTATCCACTGGTGCTCAGTCAAAAAAGAAAATAAATATATAGGGTAAGTCCAAATCGGTTCCGTGGATGTCAAATTCCAAAGGGTCAGTTAGACGGTCAAAACAGCTACGGTGGACGGTGTTCTGAATTGAAACAACGACAGGTAAGGGGAGAGGAGGTAGCAACAGGATATTATAGGTGAAAAAGCAGTGTTTTCAGTTTCAGTGAAAGACATGTGGAGAGATACCTGACCGACACTGGGAAAATTCTGCTTTGTCTTTTACCTTGAGTGAAAGAAATTAATAATGCGAAAGAAATTAAATAGGATGTCTGAGCTGTCGTCTGCGGCAACTTACCGATATCCAACCAGGTATGAACAAAGGCGCGATATTATCGTTAAACTAATGCAGCATTGAACAACTGAACTCTGATTCCAGTTTTGACGTCTTGCACGTTAATCTTTTATTATTCATTCAACAAAACTGCAACTTCGATTTATTAGGCCCTCGATGTAGGCTTCGTTCTAAATCGGAATACATAGTGTTAAAATTATTTAAGTTAAAAAGAAACGGAAGTGTACAACTGATGAAAATCACCGTGATGAAAATTAATGAATTAGGAATTGACCCAAGCCAAAGATCTTGTAGCGCATATCTAATTTAGACAGCTTCTAATACTCGAAAAATACTAGAGGTCGTTGGAAAATACATATTCTACGTTTAGAAGTGCTTGTGTCTCTGTACGCACGCTGATCAGGCTTCATTTACAGCTATAGTCATTGGTCTCTACCCTGACAGCATGCCTACATGGAAGACCCATAATCCTATATATGGGACCTGTGTGACAGGCTGGGTCCCATCTATTATAGGCTAATGCGCATGGTGCACGGACATGCTAGGTCTATGGCATAGTCGACCTACGAGTAGGGGTTAAAGTGGGGTGAGAACGGCGTTCCCACTGCTCTCAAAATTCTTTGCTTGCGTTCCCACTGCTCAAGCATGCGTTCCAATGAAAATCTTCTTTGGCGTTCCCACTGCTCACCCAAACCACTTTAACCACTGCTAGGCTACGACCTATGCAAAATAAATCCAGAATCTTAGGTTTAATATAAAATTTCATGAGTCTTAGATACGAAAACCCTTTCAGTTTAAGCCAAGCTTCAAACTGAAGCAAAAAGGACTGGCAGTTAGGCCTAATGTAGACCTGTTAACTCGAGCTTCTTGTAGGCCTATTGATAAGGAGCCATATTTAAGCAGCTGTGCGTGTAATGGTATAGCGTGAGACAAAATATTATGAAGAACTGTTTTACTGAAGTTGGTAGGCTAAAGCTTAAACCGAGGTTTGCTGGATTCAAAGGATAGGCCTAGTGGCTCTTAAATTGCCACCTTTTCGCAACAATTTCCGTTGTCGGCGATTAGCGAAAGAGAGGGGTACCCTTTAGGCCTAGGGGACATGTTACCATTCGTAAAGTCCAAGTTGTCAAAAACCAGTGTTATCAATAGGCTACATTCAGCCTTAGTTCCGAAGAGCCTAGCCTATCGCGTCAGCGGACTTAATTCTAGCATCGTCTAAACATATAGGTCTAGGCCTGTGTGTTACCTTTTGCCGCTGTCTGCAGCTAGGCCTATTAGGTTTAGTTCTATTTCATTTTTCAATAATTGATTGAGCGAATTTGGCTTTGCTTTCGTCACATTATTAGCTTAATTATCGATCTAAGCAATCGTTTTACGATAGGCCGATTGCTTGCCCACTTTTGTTCTAGAGACATTTGTATCGCTGCTAATTACATCGCACCAATTATTAGCCTATAGCTGTTAGAACGTGAGTTTAAGGCCCGGGCATACACTTGAGTCTATCGAATGCGGCTTTCTCCAGCCCTTCACGATGATTGGGATGCGCGATGCGAATCAGTTCATACGCCCTCTGGCGGAGGCTCTTGCCAAACAGGTAAGCGATTCCATATTCGGTAACGATGTAGTGGACGTGAGCCCTGGTCGTAACCACTCCGCCGCCCTCCTTGATGTACTTGACGATCTTCGACTCGCCACGGGAGGTCGTCGAAGGCATGGCCAGGATCGGCTTCCCCAGGCCGTCAGTGCTGAGGGCCGAGCCGCGCATGAAGTCGATCTGACCGCCGACACCGGAGAACATCCTTGGCCCGATGGAATCGGCAACGACCTGACCGGTAAGGTCGATCTCGATGCACGAGTTGATGGCCGTCACTCGCGGGTTCTGGCTGATGACGGAGACGGCGTTCGTGAAGGAGATGTCACACATGACGATGAACGGATTGTTGTCCATGAAGGAGTAGAGGTCCTTCGATCCGTAGGCGAAGCCGCTGACGATCTTTCCCGGCTGGATCTTCTTCAGGGCGTTCGTGATCGCTCCGCAGTTGACGAGCGGGATGATTCCGTCGCTGATCATCTCCGAATGGATCCCGAGATTGCGATGTCCCTTGAGCTTCGACAGAACGGCGTCCGGGATCGAACCGATTCCCATCTGAAGCGTCGCGCCGTCGTCCACCAACTTCCCCGCGATGAACGTCCCGATCTTCTCCTCGACGTCGGAAATCGTCCTCTTCTTCAGTTCCGGTAGCGGATGCGTTGCCTCGACCATGGCGTCCAGGTGCGACATGTGGATAATTCCGTCGCCAAATGTTCGCGGTTGATTTTTGTTCACCTGGGCGATGATGTACTTGGCGTTCTGGATCGCTGCCCGGGCCACGTCGACGCTCGGCCCAAGCGAGCAGAATCCGTGATTGTCCGGCGGACTCACCTGGATCAGAGCGACGTCTAGTGGCAGCAGACGGCGCCGGAAGAGAAGAGGGATCTCCCCAAGGAAGATGGGAGTGAAGTCGGCCCGACCCTCGTTGACTACCTGCCGACAGTTGTGTCCGATGAAGAGCGAGTTGTCGCGGAAGATTCCTTCGCAGTCGGGCTTCGTATGGGCCAGTGGTCCCTCCGTGTGAATGTGAATGGTCTCGACATTCTTCAGTCCGGCCTTCTTCCCGTATGCAGCCATTGCGTCGATGAGGGCCGTCGGAGTGGCAGCGCAGCCATGCAGGAAGATCCGGTTGCCTGACTTGATGACGGAGACGGCCTCTTCCGCGGTCGTCTTCAGCGGATGTCTGTCGGCGATTGGATGGAATGGTTCGTTGGCGTAGAGGTAGAAGGAGCGCCGGTTGAAGAGGCTAGCCGTTGCCACAGGTGGCTTCCCGCCGACCGATCGGGCTATGATGGACCCGGCTCTACCGAAGTATAACGACGCCATTCGATTCAACTGAATACAATCAATCAATCAATCAATCAATATATCAATCAATATATCTTTATTGGCATCAATGACAGCATTTAACCAATAACATACAACGTTCAGCATAATTACATGCAGGCAGATCACAATTTAAAGGAGTTAAACAACTTGCATCATTTGAGATAATGACAATAAGCTTTCTGGATACATAGTACTGCCATCAACGGCAATGGGTACCCCCCAAAGGATGAGAGTCCCACTAAGATGGGGATACCGCATGCACATGTATCTAGTCAGTTTGATGCCTTAGGGCTAGAGATCATCCTCCCATTCGTTAAAGTAGCAAAGAATTTACCAACGCAAATAGAGGAGATTGTTTAGCTAGTTTTAAAACTTAATTATCCTTAACTACAGCTCCCGTCTCCAGTGTGACGTCCGCTAACAAGAGTTACTTCAAGGCAATCACGATAGATAAAGCATCCTATGATGCTGTATCGGTGGATACAAGAAATTTACGTAACCTTTTTTTGAAGTCGTATTTATTATTTGATGATTTGATTTCCATTGGCAATGCGTTCCATACTGATGGACCGGTAACTTTTAGTGAAAACAGTCTGGTATTGGTGCGCGCTTTGATTGGCCGATATAAAGAAGCGCTTCTGGTTAAGTGATCGTGTATCGTAGAGGCAAGCGTGAAGTACCCAGCAAATGTAATCGGTAAAAGGTTTTGTACATACATATAAAATAATACACCAATTTGGAGGATCCGAATCTGCTTTAGTTCAAGTATCTTGAGTTCCTTAAATATTGGCAGTGAGTGACATGTTGATGGTGCCCCCATAATCCTTCTTATCGCTTTCTTTTGAAGAACACATAACTTATGGAGGCGGGACTCATAATTTGAAGCCCACACGAGATTGCAATAACTTAGGTATGGAAAAATCAAGGAGTAGTATAAGTTCAATCTGATATCCCTAGGTAGTACTCGTGCCACTCTTGAGATGATTCCGATGTTCTTGGCCACTTTTGAGGCAATGTAATTGATGTGTGCTTTCCAAGTGAGATGATTGTCAATGTAAACACCCAAGAATTTTATAGAGTCAACTTCAGCAATTGGGACTCCGTCCAACGATATGGTTCCTACTGTCGGTTTTATTTTCCTGTGCGACTTAAAAACTATAAGATTTGTTTTATCTATGTTGAGAGTTAATTTATTAGCTATGAACCACTTATTTACTTTAGATAATTCCTTATTTATTATTTCTACAAGGGATGTCCATGAACTGTGTGTGAAAAATATGCTCGTATCATCGGCAAACAATACGAAATAGAGTGCAGATGAGACTTTGGCTAGGTCGTTTATATAAATCAAGAAGAGGAGTGGTCCCAGATTCGACCCTTGGGGAACTCCCGAGGTAATACAGCCAGAACTCGATAAAGCGCCGTTACAGCTGACTCTCTGAATTCGACCTTCCAAATAACTTCTAAACCATTTTAACTGAGTTCCTCGAATGCCGTAGTTTTCTAACTTATTTAGTAATATTTTATGATCTACCGTGTCGAACGCTTTAGCCAGATCAATGAATATACCCACAGAGTAGTCATTGGCGTCTATTGCTTGAGAGATTTTATCTTCCATCTCCAGTAAGGGCATAAACGTGGAGTGTCCTGCCTGGAATCCGTGTTGTGATGGGTGGATCAAATTTTTCTTTGATATATACGCGTTGAGCCTGGAATGCATAATCTTTTCTAAGAATTTGGCGAAGAATGGGAGTACAGAGATGGGCCTATAATTAGAAAGTTGCTGTCTATTTCCTTTCTTGAAGATTGGTACAACCTTAGCCTCTTTTAGTTGATCGGGGACAATCCCATAAGTTAAGGAACAATTTATAATTTCCGATAGGGGATGGGCAACTTGGGATATATAGGGCAATGCAATATACGGATCAATATTATCCAGCCCCTTGGTATGAGTTTTTTTTATAGTGTTCCCAACACTTACTATCTCCTCCGGGGAAGTTAACAGCATGCCCATTGAGGATAGGTTAGGCTGGGGCAGGTACTGTACATGGGAGCAAGAGGAGGTAGGTAGGCTCCTTGCCAACTCCTTAGGAATATTGACAAAGTAGTCGTTGAAACAGTTAGCCATAGCTTCTGGATCATCTACTTCCTTGTCATTGACTATTAGTAGATTAATTTTTTTACAATTATCATCTGTTTGTAGCGCTGTCCTAATTAAGTTCCACGTTGCTTTCAAATCCCCATGATGTTTGAGAAATTCAGACGTATAGTACAGTTTTTCAGCAGTAATCCTTATTGATTTAAACTTATTTCTATAAGCAACAAATTTAGTTTTATTCGCAGGGCTTGGATTCTTTAAATATTTAGTGTATAGACGATTTTTCTTTTTACATGACTTTAGCAGTCCTGGGGTCATCCATGGTTTATTAGGTCTGGCATTTTTTCGTTTCAATTCCGTTTTCATTGGAAAGGCATTTTCGTAGGCCTTTGTATACTTCTTAATGAAACATTCATATGCCTTATTTGGCATACCTTGTTGGCATTGATAGTGGACCGTATTCCAATCTTCTGTAAGTAGAGCTTGCGAAAACTTTTCGAGGCCTAAAGGGGTTATAAGTCTATTTTCCAAATTTTGGCTTGCCTTGGCATAACTATTTTCATAAGAGAATTGAGCCATTATTGGCAGATGATCAGAAAGGTCGGATAAAATAATGACTGCTGTCTGCAGTTTGGACCAGGCTGTGCAGAATATGTTGTCTATCAGAGTTTTAGAGGTAGGTGTAATCCTTGTTGGTCTAGTGATCACAGGCAGATAATGACAGGCCACCAAACTATTATAAAAATTATTAGTCTCCTTATGTTCATTTACTTTTAATAAATCAATATTATAATCACCGAGCAGGAAGATATCTTTTGATTTAGTTTTTAGATTGTCCATCATTTGCTCAAACTCACCAAGAAACTCTTTTAAACATTGGCCTGGAGATCTGTATATTACCCCAAATATTGGGGCATGCTTTTTCAAATTCAGCCTAAGAAATAAATATTCGAAGGTAGTAAATTCTTTTCCCTCGGGGCTGGGGAGGATAGGTTGGTAAGTAAGTTTATCACTGATGAAGAATCCGACTCCTCCTCCCCCTCCTCCCCCTTTTCTAGCCTTGCCCACAAATTGGTAGTTTGGTAGCCCCACAGTATCAAGTCCGCTATCATCCAACCACGTTTCAGTCACTGCAATAATTGCTGCTTGGGTTTTCTCTACAATACAAAGAACAGTATACGACGTATAAATATCAATCAATCAATCAATCAATCAATCAATCAATCAATCAATCAATCAATCAATCAATCAATCAATCAATCAATCAATCAATCAATCAATCAATCAATCAATCAATCAATCAATCAATCAACCAACCAACCAACCAACCAACCAACCAACCAACCAATCAACCAACCAATCAATCAATCATTCAATCAATCAATCAATCATGGAATTTATATAGCGCCTCTTCAAGGGCTCTACTCAGAAGCACTCTCAAGCCACGCAGGGCATATATGCTTCACCATCCCTTTGAATTTCCAGACTATGCTCCACCAATGAACTTAGTTCCTGCGCCGGCGATATCAGTTGTATCGCAATATGGCATTTTTCTTGCGCACCACTCACAGTAATAGTGGAAGAACATTACATAGTAAGCCAATTCGATACATTGGCTTCTCAAGCCAGCGCTTTAATGTAGTGTGAATCAACGAAATTTCTGAGCAGGGGCGTAACTTTGGTCTAAAAAGTGGGGGTATCAGTTTCTTACACACACGAAGCAAGGCGGAAACTGCAATCTGTGGGAAGACACAATAATAAAATATTGATTGGCATTTTTTAAAAAGTGGGGTACAGTACCCAAGTCCCAAAAGTGGGGGTATCCCTCGTACCCCCATTATAATTAAGCCTATGTTTCTGAGCGTCGAACAAAAGCCGCCAGGTTGTTTGGTCGGTTTCTATACCAGGTCAGAATCCGAGGTCAGAATCTGAGGTCAGAATCGGAGGTCAAGCAGAGGAGAGGTAAAGCACGACGCTACTGTGGAAATCGTTGGTGCTGGTGGTCATGGAATTGGTACAGGAGCACAGCCAGGAGAGGGTATACCTTGAGGATAGTTTTCTGTCTGGAGTGGTTCAGACGTGTCTTGTGGGGCTGTCGCTATAGTCTATAACTCTATATTATATAGATAGACTATCTCCTAGGTAGTCTAGGAAATGTGTTGCGGCAGTGCATATATTGTAGTAGGCCTACAAACTAGGTCTATAACAGTTAATTTAGTCTGATGAAACCGTATATTCCACCAAACCACAATAGACCAATTGTGACGCCAGGGCTCAAAACCCGTCGCTTGTCGCTTCCTAGATATTGAGCAAGAAGCCGAATTAGGCGAGTGGGGTACAAAAATATTGAACATTCTTCAATTCACCAGTTGCCTAGTAGGAGTTAAGTAGGCGTTTTAAATCACACTCGCGAGGTGGCGTTAAGTAGGCGTTTCAACGCATTCGCCAGGCGGCGTTCTGAAAGCTTAAAAACCTTAAAACGAGTGAATCTGAAACCCCAACCTTTTGGCGCTATCAAGGGCCTGCCAGAGGGAATCGAATGGTCATTCAGGGTAAAGAAATGAGATTACCAACGTTTGCTGCCGGCCGAGAACCTCCCACGAGGCCGGCCCAAACCGGGTCATTTTTCAATTTAAATAAATGAATAGGTTGTGGTATACATAAAACATAATGTTAGGGCAAAACTTTTGCAAATGGCTTATGATAGGCAAAACGACTCTCTGCTGTCACAGGTGCATTGGGGAGTACTGTTTCAAGCATTTAGCACGACTGCGAAATGGTTGCGGGACAAAACCCTGCGCTAAATGTGGGAGGGGTATCAAAAACCGCTTGGGTGATTGTATGAAGTGTGGTTATTTCGTTAAATATTTCAGAGCTCGACGAGGTGGGTTAGTCCGTGAATTTAATAAAGAATGGAAGCGACTATCAAATATATCAGTAGAATAAAAAAATTATCATTTGAACAAATGATATAGTTATTGTATTGAGATAATACAGATGAGCAAGCGTCAATCGAATACCAGTAAACAAAATTTCATTTTGAACAAATGATATAATTATTATATTAAAGAAAAGTTTGCCACAGTAGTATAAAATAATTTATAACTATGGCATTGTCTACGAATGAAAAAATAGAACAATTGTTGGGTGAGTTTACCGGTCCCCCAGCTCTTCGAGCTGTTCTACAAAATATCTTAGACGAACCAATCCCAGATGCAGTCAAAAGGCGCTTACTACAGCCACTGCTTCCAAGGCCAATTCCTCCAGCGCGTAAGCATAGAGGGGCAAAACGTAAGGCCCTTCTGGCACAATTCGACCCACTCCTAAATAAGAAGGATAGAGGTGGACCACCACCCTTTCTAGTGCACAGAGAGCTAGCCAATCAGCATCTGAGAGACTTCCGCGCAGAAGTGCCGCTTAATCACAGGCTGGAAGGAGATGCGTTGGCTTTCTTGAGTGCAATGGAGCAGAACATTGAGGCGCAACTCAACGAAGAGCTGTTGAAACAAGACGGTCTGAAATACTCGCAAGTGTTGACAGTTGAGTTGGAAAAGCTGGCTCCGACTGTTGATAATGTGTATGATGGCAACGCGACCCCGGGTACTATTACCAAGACGGTCTACTTTCGAAGCAAAGCAGAACCAGTTACCAATGCGGGTAAAATCTAAGGGGCTATACGAAAGGCCAAGGCCGAAGTACTAAACCTCCTCGAAGAGTACACCAATGAGGGATCGGGGTGGAGATTGAAGCGGGTCGTGGGGCTAGACCTCGGTGTTGCAAGATATAAGCCTTTCCGAGGAAAGAGCTACTTTCCCACACCAAAGTACATCCCCCCTCGCACGGTTATTAATGTTAAGAATGAAGATAACCGATGCTTTGAGTGGGCCATTTTAAGCGCAATATACCCAGCAGATCAAAATCCGAATCGCCCCTATAAGTATCAGGCCCACCTGCAGGAGTTAAACTTTGACGATATAGAATTTCCAGTGAAGGTCACAGATATCGATAAGTTCGAACGTCAAAATCCAACTATAAGCGTCTCAGTCTTCGGGTGGGATACAGCTTTGTATCCAATTCACATTTCAAACCGGGCCAGTGTCCACAATCTTGACCTTCTACTACTGGCTGATGACGCAAATGAAAATTTTCATTATGTCTGGATCAAGGATCTAGCCCGCATCCTTTATAAAAACAGCAAATTTCATGGACGAAAACACCCATGTCGTCGCTGCCTACACATATTCTGTAGACAAGACTTACTGGATGCCCATACCAAAGATTGTCAGGGCATCAGTGAGAAGCCTCAGCGGATTGAGATGCCTAAGGAGGATGAAAATATCCTCAAATTCCAGAATCATCGCAAACAGATGCAAACCCCATATATCATATACGCAGACTTTGAGGCGTTGAACGTGCCTGTCATAAATGCGGCCATGAATCCCAACGAGAGCAACACCAGACAGATAGCTGAGCAGAAACCGTGTAGCTTCTGTTACATAGTGGTTCGATACGATGGCCGCACGAAGAAGCCAGTTCTCTTCCGGGGAGAAAACGCCGTGCCAGAGTTCCTGCAACGACTACAAGGCGAGCTGGCCTCTATCAAACAAAGGCTGGCCACCCCAGCTAAGATGGTTATGTCAGCAGTTGATCGCCAATCATTCCGAGAGGCTACTGAATGTCATATCTGCGGAGAAGCGCTCGAAGAGGATAGAGTTCGCGACCACTGTCACATTACCGGCAAATATCGAGGTGCCGCTCATAACGCCTGCAACCTCAAACTTCGAATATATCCAGATAAGTGTAAGGTACCGGTGGTCTTCCACAATCTGCGAGGTTACGACAGCCACCTCATAATGCAAGCGATAGGTAGCTGTGAGGCCGCACAGGATGAGGAAACTGAAATTAACTGTATTCCAAACAATATGGAGAAGTACATGACATTCAACATAGGACAACTACAGTTCATCGACAGCCTCCAGTTTCTAAACAGCTCGTTGGATAAATTATCAGGAAATCTGTCGCTAGAGGATTTGAAAGTGACAACGGCATATATAAAGGAAAATTTCGTTCATGATGATAGGACAAAACTAGATCTGTTGAGACGAAAGGGCGTATATTGTTACGAGCACATTGACGATTACCACCGCTTCGAAGAAGACAGACTTCCACCCAAAGAAACGTTCTACAGCAGGCTGTCCCGAGAGAACATCTCTGATGAGGATTATGAACACGCCCAACGTGTATGGAACGAATTCGACTGTAAAACTCTGGGCGACTATCACGACTTGTATCTCCGCACGGATGTACTTCTATTAGCCGATGTATTCGAGACCTTCAGAGACACATCGATGAAGCACTACAGTCTGGACCCGGCTAACTACTTCAGCCTACCAGGAATGGCCTGGGACGCTTTGCTGAAAAAGACGAAGATCGAACTCGAACTATTCACCGATATAGATATGCACTTGTTCGTTGAGAAAGGTCTCCGAGGCGGAATTTCGATGGTATCTAAGCGCTTCGCAAAAGCCAACAACCCGCAATGCCCAGATCATGATACTACGAAGCCAGAAAACTGGATCATGTATCTCGACGCTAATAACCTGTACGGCTGGGCGATGCAACAGCCATTACCAGTTGGAGGATTTAGCTGGGAAAGTCCAACTCTCGACGAAGTGTTGGAAACTCCAGACGACGCGCCTGAAGGCTTCCTACTTGAAGTAGATCTCGAGTATCCGGAGCACCTCCACATTGCTCACAACGACTATCCCCTAGCACCAGAGACCCTGACAGTCCAAGAGGAGTGGTTGAGTGACTATCAGAATGTGCTTATGAACGAGTTGGGAGGCAAGTTCACAAAGCATGTGAAGTTAGTACCAAGCCTACGACCTAAGGAGCGGTATGTGGTCCATTATAGAAATCTCAAACTCTACCATTCGTTGGGCCTACGAGTTTCTAAAATCCATCGTGCTATTAAATTCAGACAGGAGGCATGGATGGCCCCGTACATTGAGATGAATACGAAATTGAGGGCGAAGGCAACGTCGGAATTTGAAAAAGATTTCTTCAAGCTGGCTAATAATGCAGTTTTCGGAAAAACCATGGAAAATCTTAGAAAAAGAATCAGGGTCAACCTGGTACCGACCTCAAAAGTTGACAAACTTCGTAAACTAATTGCCGACCCGGCCTACATATCACACAAAATCTTCAACGACCAACTCGCCGCGATTCACAGTTTGAAGAGCAAGCTCAAGTTAAACAGACCTGTATATGTCGGCCAGGCTGTCCTCGACCTCAGCAAGCATCTGATGTACGACTTCTGGTACAACGATGTGAAAAACGAGTACGGAAACAATGCTCAACTCTTATACACAGACACTGACAGCCTGTTATTTCAGGTGGAAACTCCGAACGCCTATGCCGATATGTGGAACAAAAAACACTTATACGACTTTAGTGAGTTTTCTAGAGACAGCCCGTACTACGACGTCGAGAACAAGAAAGTCGTGGGCAAGTTCAAGGATGAATGTAACGGAGTTGCCATAGCCCAATTCGTAGGACTGCGGCCGAAGATGTACTCGATCTTAAAATCGGGCGGTTCAGAAATCAGGAAAGCAAAAGGCGTTCAGAGAGCAGTTGTGAAGAAGGATCTGCACCACGAGCTATACAAGGAATGCCTGTTCGAACGAGAAGAAATGCGGCACACACAAGTCGTGATTAGAAGCCACGACCACCAGATCGGAGTGTACGAGCAGAATAAGATCAGTCTCTCTCCATTAGACACAAAAAAGTGGATATCTCCGGACGGAATAACAACGCTGGCATACGGTCACTACAAAATCAACGACGGTTGAGTATTCTATCGGGTGGTAACTCAGTGCCCATAGGCACCAGAAGCAGCTCCTCACGTACAAAACCGCGGCCAGGCCCATCAACTAGATGGTATAAAGCCGGTTTACCAGCCTGCCGAACAACATCCAAAATAGCGTGGATGGTGAGCGACCAGTTAGGGTCGGTGGCGCGTTTGCTTCCGCCTTCGAGCTCGCCGGGAGCGTACAAATATCGGACGAGAACGTCGTGCCCGAGAACAGTCTCATCCAAGCCCCATAAACGAGTTTTAGTTTGTGAATGAGAGGGCTTCTGTGTCACTTTAGCAGCTTTCATCGCTTCAACCGGCTTCATGTCGAGCAAACGCGTCGGCTCATCGTTTAGTGCAGCCACAACTTCGGGCAACCGGCGAACCCATTCGACTGACCGTTCGGATGACCCCCTTGCAGCCAGGAGCAATTCCTGAGCGTACTGGGCACCGAAAAGTCGCTCAGCTAGAGTACGGTTAAAGCGTTCAACGATGCCCTGTTGACGATGATTTCCGGCCTGTCCGCGTCTTACAAGAACGTCGTGCTTCACCAGGAACGGCGTAAAATCACCCATAAATTCGCGTCCAGGATCGACCTGAAAGAGTCGAGGCCAAGTTAATGGGCCCCTCTTATAGATCCGGCTTAAAGCGGCGGCGACTTCGGTCGCACTTTTGTTGATCAACGGTTCGGCTTCTTTGTATCGTGAGGCAACATCAACAACAGTGAGAGCGTATTTATAAGTCTTTCGACCTACTTTATCTTGAGGTAAAAACAAGAGATCGGCTTGGTGTACGGCGTTTGGTCGATTTTCCTCAAACTTTGGATGCGGAATGCGGCGTGGAACGGGAAGATAAATCTGCCACACAGCTTGTTTCTTCAACCAATCGCGAGCCTCGGCCTCGGAAACTTTGGCGGCTGAGGCTAGTTTTATCACCGCAGCCTTACCTCGCCAGTAACCTCTAGGGCTGTAATAGATAGTTGAAAGGTTCTTAGACATTTCAGTAAAACTATATATTACAAACAGGAAAACACATACACAAATGAAAACTACCGCCGCCGTCCAACACCCATCCCCAGCCTCGACTTCGCTGACATAATGGCTGATACCAGCCGCGCATCCTTCTTCTCATAATCCGGAGTTTCATCGGTGAGTGCGATCTTCGACGCGGCTGCAGCGAGGATGTCATCCGCGTGGTTACGCCCTGGGGTATCTTTATGAACTGCGTAAGCCACATCGTGGTGGAGGCACGCACGGTCGAGATGATTAACACCGTGATAGCGTTGTGACAGCCGTTTATCGAGTTTTGTGAATGGTCCACAGTACGAGTACTTTCCTGTATTCTGGAAAGAACCTCCCGGATTAGCTTCCGAAGACATACCGGATGGAAGGCTCATGTGCATTTCTGGTAGAGGTAGAGCGTTCAGGGCTCTATTCAGTAGCGAGCCTCCATAAGTCTCACGAGACTTATGCTTTCGCGCTTTCGAAGGCAAAATCTGGCTCTTCTTTGCACCGCAGACGGCACAGGTTCCCTTCCTGGCCGGCCGACCGTTTCGTAACTCGACAATTGTTTCATTTGAAGTCTCAGTATGTTTCTTACATCGTAGGCAATACATTGTTTTCGTTGAATACAATCATAACTCTTTGTCTCTATATGGAAATAACAAATTTTGACCTCGAAGCTGACGATGGAAAAAAACACCACCACTGGTTGTTGCCATCCAGCATACGCTGTATCATCTGTGGGCCTAGCGGATGTGGAAAAACAAACCTACTGCTCAACCTTCTGTTGAAGAAGGGGTACCTGCGTTTTGATCGGCTGTATCTATACTCGAAGTCTCTGGGACAGGAAAAATATCAGTTTCTTCGGGACTGGATAACAGAACTCGAAAAAGTTGCCGGTAAGGAAGTGGCTTCCTTTCACTCTTGCTCAGATGAAATAGTTCCAGTTGAATCATTAAATAAGAATGCCAGAAGCCTTCTAGTTTTCGATGACGTCATGCTTGAAAAACAATCGCCCATCGAAAGGTATTTCACTATGGGTCGACACGGTGGCGCGGACTGCTTCTACTTAACTCAGAATTACTTCCGCATTCCCAAGCAAGCGATCCGTGACAATGCTAATCTTATCGTCCTCTTCAACCAAGACAGCAAAAATTTGCGAGCCATTCACGATACGTTCGTAGGCGGCGACATGTCTTTCGATGAGTTCCGTACGTTCTTCAGTGAGTGCGCTGCCCAACCATATGGATTCGCAGTCATAGATTTGACGTCCAAAGTGTACGATGGAAAATATCGCTGCGGGTTCGATCGCTTCTATAAGCCCAAGGCAAGTATTTAAAGACATGATATAGGCAACATATAGTCGACATACAACCACGATGTGGCCCAAGGCAAGTATTTAAAGACACAATATAGGCAACATATAGTCGACATACAACCACGATGTGGACAAAAGTTTCGTCTAAACAGGAGCGAGACGCCTTGACTCAGGATTATTTAGCTCTGAGAGATCGATTGAGACAACGTTTCGTGGATGAGAAACTCGGTTAAGCCAATCTTCAGTACGATGCAGCAAAGCTTTTCAAACCAATAGCCACAGCCACGGCTGAATCCCAGGCGGCTACGTCTAAGGAGTTGCAGAAAGTTACCAGCGCTTTACAGGATTTGCCGGCGCAGATTTCAGAGTCTGCTAATTTTAACCCGATAGCGGCGTTGTTCGGTGATTCCGTGAGAACAGCTGCTCCAGCGCTTCCAGCGCTTCCAGCATCCCGAATCCCACCGGCATTGTTAGTCGATCCAAACAAATATCTCAACGTCGAGGCAATCATAAGGCACGGTTTCAAACCTCCGAGCGAGCTCGATTTAGTCGACAAGGCAGGTGCTAAAAAGATAATCAGCGAGGTAAATCACTATAATTGCCACATCCTGGGCAAAGAGAAAAAGAATGCTAAAAAGCAAAAAGACGAAGATAAGGTAGATGCGGTGTCTGCAGATATTGAAGCCCTAAGGGAATATAAAAAGCGAATCGATACACTGGTAGAGGGTCACACCCTCACTAAAAAAGGAAAGGGTTTTGTTGTTCCAGCCGTTCCTCTGAAATTACAAGGTAACGCCTTGGGCGAGCTCTCCGTTGACCCCGTCGCGCTGTCTGCTGGTAGACTGAGAGTGTTTAAAGGTGGCAAACTCGTTCTCGAATCTCCGGCCGATGAGTCATTGTTCAATCTACTAACGAAACGATTCGTTAAGACTAAGCAATATTCGCCTCAAGCAATTGAAACTTTTAAAAAGCTCGTACAGATGTCTGGTTTGCCCATTCATGGTCGAAAAAGCAAAAAGTTCCAGCTGATTCGTGGCGGCGCGGTGCAATTTTATAACGATCCAAACGCCCTGGTAGAGAGGTTGCAGCTTTTGGTGGCCTCTAGGGCCGCGGGAAACACTGGTCTCGGCAACGAAATCTCCGCCATTCTTGACGAGTTACTGCGTTCCGGTGCGATCTCCAAAGAGCTGGCACTCGAATTGAATAGAAACATGCTCATAAAATAAAGTGCATAAGATGGAACGCTCAGAGAAACTGCTCGAAGAAATTCGAGAACTTTTGCAGCCTAAGGAAAATTTTAGTATAGTTGTTTCCTCAGATACTACAGGGTGGACCACGGCTTTCTCACCACCGCTGTACCTGGATCCAAAAAGACGCTATGAGCTTGCTTTGGTCAATCTTGAAACTTATAATTCGATTCCCAACATCGATAGCACAAATAACAAGTTCGTCTACAGCACCGACAATGGTGTGACGTGGAAGACGATCATTTTGCCCGACGGAAGCTACGAGATCGCACAGATTAATGATGAAATCGGCAGGCAGTTAGAAAAGCAAAATTCTCCGACGGGTGTGACACCACTCGGCTTTAATTCTCCTATTACCATAGGAGCTAACGCATCTACCCTACGCGCCTTCATAAAAATTATGAATGCTCTATATAAGGTAAATATGGCTCAATCTACTATCAGGCAAATGCTCGGTTTCAACCCTCAGAGGCTTGGTATTGGTTATAAAGAGGGAGAAAATCCAGTCGATATTCTCCGGGTGGACACGATCCTGGTAAATTGTGACATTATCTCTGGATCGTATCGAAATGGCAGCCAGCTGCCAGTAATCTACAGTTTTTTCCCAGATGTGTCGCCCGGCTACAAGGTAATCGAGTCTCCAAAAAATCTGGTGTACCTACCAGTTGCACCGGCTGGTAACGTACAGGGCATTCGTGTGTGGCTGACCGACCAGAATGGTGAACAATTAAACCTCCGCGGTGAGACAGTAACTATAAGGTTTCACATCCGCAGTGCGTAGATGTTCACACTTAAATATTCTCATGTTGGTTCTTGGAATTAAAAAGCGGCGTCGTGTCGTTGGTAGTGGACTTTTCGACTGGATACCCAAAATCGCGGGCTTCCTTGGCCGTGCAGGCTCCTTCATTTCGGCGAATAGAGGCGCAATCACAAACGTTGCCAAGGTGGTTGGTAATGTCGCGAAAGCTGGGGCCACAACAGCGTCTGCCGTGAGGCAAATTGTTGATGCCGTGAAAGCGAGACGCGCTGCGGCCGTAAATGAAGCTCATTTACGAAATGAAAATTCATCTGCCGCGCCTGTTGTTCCCGCACCTTTGGAGAAGGCGCTCAGCGACAAGAGCATCGAATACTTAAAACAACTGGCTGTGAGTCCGCCACCCGTTGTTCCGACAATGGCCGACATAAACAGCCGCATTGCTGGATCCGGTTTCAAAACTATAAAGCCGAGTCGTTATGGTAGGGGTCTGTTTCTTGCAAAATGAAAATAAAAATATTCACAAAAAACGCAAAAAAATCTTTAACCCACCACATATGAAATTCATTTGCAACATGATTAATAATTGAAGCTTGAACTTTTTTAGCTATAATAATGGCGGCATTTGACGTGCCGAGTGAAATGTTGGACATCGCTTCGGCGGTGCCCGATGATAATAGCATCGAATCGTTTGAATACCGCGAGTATGAGTCACAAAATCCTGCGGCTATTAATAACGGCCAGGCCATACAGATCGACATCCAGAACCAAGACATTTTCACGCAACCTTCTAAGAGCTACCTTCTTGTGGAGGGCAGGCTTACAACAACAGGCGCCGCTTACATCGCAGACACGTTGGTGTCATTCATCAACAACGCCGTCCCGTACATGTTTTCTCAGATTCGATACCTGGCTAACAACACCGAGATAGAGAATGTCATGTCACCTGGGCAAGCCACGACGATGAAAGGCATGCTGGTATACGGCGATGATTTTTCCAAAGGCGAAGGTTTAAACATGTGTTGGCAGAAGGACACGACTGCGGCGGCGGCGGCTGCGAATCTCGGCTTTGAGGCCCGTCGACTGATGATCATTGGAAAACCCGTCCCTATTGGCACATTTTCATTCATCGTTCCCTTAAGACATCTATTCGGCTTTTGCGATGATTATCACAAGGTCGTATACGGGATTAAACACTCCTTACTGCTGAGCCGACAGGGGGATGCAGACGCAATCTTCAAGGAAGCCGCTGCGGTCAATGGCCAGATCACGCTGACTAAACTCTCCTGGTTCATGCCGCATATAATACCCGCTCTGGAGTATAAAAGCATGCTTATGAAGCAGATTGAAGCCAAGGTTAAGGTACCTGTGGCATTCCGCGCCATGCAATGCGACAACATTGCGGTGCCACGAGCGACGACTTTTTCTTGGCGTTTGAGCGTTAAGTCGGGCACGGAAAAGCCACGCTGGATTCTTGTTGCTTTTCAAACTGGAAAGAATGCACATCAAGGCCAGAATCCGGCACTGTTTGACCATGTGCAGGTTCGCAACATTTTCGCTATGCTCAACAGCGATCGTTACCCGGTGGTTGACATGAATCTCGACTTCACCAAGAGGACAACCTCTCGCGCTTACAAAGCCCTACGTGACTTCAAGGAAGAATATTGCGGTATAGACGCGCGTGAATCGTCATGCCAATTGACACCAATCGAATTTGTAGATTTGTTTCCGATCTTCGTCCTGGACGTGCGCAGGCAATCCGAACGATTAAAAACTTCTGTACAGGACATACAAATCAAGGTGGACTTTAACGAAGTGGTACCAAATAATACGACAGCATATGCCGTCTTGATCAGCGACCGACTCCTGAATTTTGAATCGGATGGCAGCAAATTCAACGTCGTTTACTAGAAATCGTTTTTTCACATTTAGATACAAGGCCCTCTTTTAGATATATTTTTTCCAAAAATGAAAACTGAATACGTTGCGTTCGGCCTTTCACTGACCGAAGGGCAAAAGCAAACATTGGCTAAAGCTGCGCGCGATGGCACTGGTGCCACGATTCGACTCACTTATGACCAGCTTCGTGGAGACGATAAGCTCGCGCTTACGAAGGTTCAAGCCGCACGAATCGCAAAGAAGATTACCTCAGGCGTTGGCATGGAGCTGAGATTCACCAAAACGCAATTGAAAAAGATGACAAAATCTGGCGGATTTCTTCCACTACTGGCTCTACTCCCACTGCTTTTTGGTGGGTTATCCGCGGCGGGTGGTATTGCTGCTGGGGTGACAGAGGCCGTGCACAACAAACAGGCCAACGACGCCGCACAGGCGGAGGCGGAGCGTCACAATCGCGCACTCGAGGCGCGGGGGTCTGGTTTATATCTCGGTCGCCAGACTTATGGTGGTTGTTGTTCAATGTGCAAAGGATCCGGTCTCTACTACATCGGGCAAAAAAACTAAAACCGCTGAGCAACTTTGACATAGAGAAAGTTGCCAGAGCGCTGCCGCATTTCCGCGGTGTTTTCATGCGAGATGGTCTGCCCGCCGTGGCTCGTGAGAAGGAGTGTGGAGTTGTTAATTTAGATTCCGGTTCCGGCGACGGTACTCACTGGGTCGCTTATTGGATAGATGGACCTACAGCCGTCTATTTTGACAGTTATGGGCTGGATCCGCCTCTAGAAATTTCTCGATATTTAAAAAATCCTATAAGAACACAAACATTTCAGCTACAGGGGCCAGATGATGTGGTATGTGGTCATCTCTGTCTTCTCGTGCTAAGAGAGCTCGCTGCCGGAAAGAATTTTGAAGACATCGTGCTTGACCTATGTTAGACTTCCGTCACCTTTTTGTATATAAAAATGCCGGTTGATAAATTTGGAAGAGACGGTGGAGGTGGGGTGGGAGGGGGACAGATAAGCGCCGCTGGGCTCGTCCACAAAGCGGGTGATACCATGATGGGAATTCTGTCGGCTGGAGGTTTTCGACTGACAAACGTGGGAACGCCCACGATGGAAACAGACGCCGCGACAAAGGCTTATGCAGACATCATAGATCAGGACAACTTACAAATCACCGGTGGAACGATGTCTGGTGTTCTAAAAATGGGTGGCCACAAAGTTACTGGGCTGCCCACAGACGCTGGTGCGTCTGAAAGCGATGCTGCGAGCTGGGCACAAGTGGTACGATACGCGGACCAGAAGGCGACCGCAGCCGAAAATCATGCAGACCAAAAGCTTATCGATGCCAGGCAGTACACGGACGAGAAGAATGCGGGGCTGAGAGATTCCGTTAGGCGGTATGCAGATGACAAGGACCTTATTGTTAAAAGTTATGTTAACGAGCAAGATGTTATCGTCAGGAATGCGTGCGTGCTCAAATCCGGCGGCGTAATGACTGGAAGTTTAGTTATGGGTGGCCACCGAGTTACTGGGCTCCCAACAGAAATTTCAGGATCCGATAGCGACGCAGCGAGTTGGAAACAAGTGTCAACAGCGGTCGCTGGCGCTCTAGTAAAACTCGACAGAGTACCCACGGAGTCGTTGCATGTGGTGAATAAGCGGTATGTAGATTCCCGCGACGCTTCTTACAGACAGTACGTGGATGAGAAAGTCACCACCGCTAGAAGATATGTGGACGAGAAGCATGCTATTGTAAGAGGCGGGCATGTGCTCAAAAGCGGCGATTCTATGACTGGTGATTTGACCATGGGTGGTAAAAGAGTGACTGGGCTCCCAACAGAAATTTCAGGATCCGATAGCGACGCAGCGAGTTGGAAACAGGTGACGCAGCTGATCACCATCGCCACTATGAATAATGATACGGCGCCGGCTGGACCAAAGTACTTGACTAACAAACGGTATGTGGACGCGAAGAACGCTGAGATTGGAGCTTCAGTTAGACTCTATGCGGACCAGAAAGCTGAAGCTGCTAAGACGTACGCCAACGAGCAAGATGTTATCGTTAGGAGCGCATGCGTGCTTAAAGCTGGTGATGCAATGACTGGTGATTTAACCATGGGCGGTAAAAGAGTTACTGGGCTCCCTACGGGCGCAGCAACGTCCGAAAGCGACGCGACGAGTATGGCACAAGTATCGAAGCTGATCGCCGACAACATGACAAGAGTGATAGAGTACCAACAGAACCGTTGCATGTGTCAAATAAACGATACGTTGACGTGAAAAACGCTGAGGTTGGAGCTTCCGTTAGGCTGCATGCAGACCAGAAACCTGACGCCGCTAAGAGGTATGCCAACGAGCAAGATATTATCGTTAGGAACGCCTGCGTGCTAAAATCCGGCAGTACCATGACCGGTGATCTGGCTATGGGCGGCAAAAGAGTGACTGGACTCCCAACAGAAATTCCAGGATCCGATAGCGACGCCGCGAGTTTGAAACAAGTGACGCGGCTGATCACCATCGCCACTACGAATAATGATACGCCGCCCTCGGGACCATGGTACCTGACTAACAAGCGGTATGTAGACAGTGAGATAGCTAATGAAAGGCGATACGCGACGGGCCTCAAGATTCTCAACTACAGCGGCCACATTCCGCCCCTATCCAGAAACGTTTCCGAAACGGGTTTTATTGCCTCAGCCAACGAATCTTTACCCACTAACCCGCCTCATATGGCTTTCAACTCGGGTGTGAGAGGTGAGTGGAAGACGGCGTCCACATCGAGAGCCGGTATTGATGCTCAGGTTAGTGGGACTTGGTTACAGATTGAATGCCCGACGGCTGTGCGAGTATGGAAGGTTGGTCTGGCTGGGGGATCTAGTCCTACTGCCCCACGTATCACGTCCTGGAAGATTTATGGGACTCCAGCCGATAATGCAAATAGATTTGAAGCGCTCATCACCTCCAATGTCACTTTGACTAATTCTGCACAAGAGTTCGCCTTCACTGAAGACACAGTATACAAAAAATTCAGGCTGATGGTCTTGGCCACCAGCCCACCACAACCTACTTTTGGAATATCCCACTTCCAGATCTATACATATTTTAGACACGGGGGACAGTCAATAGTATAGAAAAATATGACTGACACGCACTACAAGATTCGAGGGTATCTCCGTCAACACGGAGAAATAGACATGTGTAAATACAGCATAGACAGTCTAGGTGATGTAGGCCACTGGGGTTACGACATCCCAAAGCCCACCGCAGAGCTATTGACCGCGGTGCCTCAACAACACATCGACTTCGTGTCTGACGATTACCACAGCCGCGATATCTATACGGCGGCCGGAACGGTAACCACGACTGCGTGGCAAACTCTTCCATTGACCGCTGCGCGTTTTCCGTGTATAACTTTGCAAACCACCAATCAGGGGGTTTCGTTAGAGGGCGGGTTCTGGAAGCTTACAATGTTTGGTGTTAGTACCGGTGATGCGTCAGTTCGCATTATTACAGCCGCGGGTAGCATCGATCGTACAGTTGACATTCAAAGTGGACAATTTGATGCATCTAGGGCAATATTCATTCCAGGACAAACGAGTTTTCGAATTGAAGGAAAAAAGAGAGGCGTTTTAAGTACTTCAACTATTGAGTTAAACGTAACGTTACTGATAGAGCAACTATAAAAACAATGTCTTTGTACCCAACGCTTATGGAGTCAACAATTTCGTCAGACACGACGTCCCAAACATTTCGTCTGCAGAAGATTGGTGATATAGAGGCCTTCCTGAGGTCTGAGGCGATAAGTCGGGGGCAACTGTGCAAAAAGTATAAGAGGGTTGTAGATGTGGCTAATGGGGCATCGGCCGGCCTTGCTATAGTTAGTCTTGGAACTGGGGTGGGTGGGGCAGCTATGCTAGCCACTGGTATTGGTTTTATTCCTGGTATTGTTCTGGAGAGTTTAGCCATAGCTACGAGTTTCTTGGATATTATCGGGAATGTTGTAAGTCGAAGTTTTGTTGCTAAAGCTTCAAAACACGACGAAATTTGTATTTTGGCGGAAAGTAAGCTAAACACGGTCCATGACCACATTTCTAAGGCGTTGGAAGACACGGCTATTAGCGATGAAGAATATAAGCTTATTCTGGGAGAGGAGGAGAAATATAGGACGATGAAACGTGATATACAAAGCAAGAATGGAAAAAAAGAGTTGCCGAGTCAAAGCAAAGACCAGATGGTGGCAGAACTAATCAAGAAACTAACCAGCACGGGGCATTCCCCGCGAACCTCAACATAAAAGTTTTCATCCTAGGCGGTTGGAGTGGTGAGTCTGTAATTCCTAGCGCTCCACCAGCATATTATTAGGAGGGGGTCAACATTTTGCCGACGTTTCGTAGTAGTGTCACACCCGTATTATACTTCTAATACCGCAGAATGCTTAATTTTTCTAATTTATAACGAAATTAACAGGGGGTCCAAATTTCGCAGACGGTCCCAAAATGATACCACACCCGCATTATACCGCAGAATGCTTAATTTTTCTAATTTATAACGAAATTAACAGGGGGTCCAAATTTCGCAAACGGTCCCAAAATGATGCCACACCCGCATTATAGTTCTAATAACGCGGAAGGCTTTTTTTAAAAAGAATTTATAGCAAAATTATTAGGGGGTCAAAATTTTGCAGACGTCCCAAAGTGATGCCACACCCGTACTATACTTCTAATAACGCGGAAGGCTTAATTTTTTTAATTTATAGCAAAATTATTAGGGGGGTTAAAATTTTGCAGACGTCCCAATACGTTACCACACCCATATCATACTTCTAATAATGCAGAAGGCTTAATTTTTGATTTATAGCAAAATTATTAAAGGGGGTCAAAATTTTGCAGACGTCCCAATACGTTACCACACCCATATCATACTTCTAATAATGCAGAAGGCTTAATTTTTGATTTATAGCAAAATTATTAAAGGGGGTCAAAATTTTGCAGACGTCCCAATACGTTACCACGCCGTTGGGTTTGTTCCATGATTGCATTACACAACCTGTTCTATTTTTTTAAATTTATTTCTTAGTTGCATTGGTCCATTGTGTAGCTTATTGATTGAAACCACTGTATAGTTTAATACATTGGTTGCATTGATTTTATTATTTATTTATTTATTCCGGATATTTCTATAGCGTCTCTGGAATTCTACTACTACTCAGAGGCGCTCCCGACTACGGCATTTGATGCTGTGTCGGAATTTTGACGCCGAAACGCCACGAGCAATTGCGAGTGAAGAATTGCCCAAGGTCCGTACGCAGCGGCTAGAGTGTGATTCGAACCTGCAACCATCCGGTCACAAGGCGCCGAACTTATCACTGAGCCACCACGCCCCACAAATGATGGTTGCATCAATTAAGCCCTCGTGTAACCTGAAATGGGAACATGCAAATGTACGTGTTTTATATAGCGACTGTATTGCCTCGACCTTGATCATTGATCGGATGAGAATCTTCATCACCACTGCCCGTATGGATCGGAACCACGCAATTTAAGGTCCCAGTGTAGGATACCAACCGTGATAGACCAAGATTTTAAATAAATAAAGTATTGCATGCCGTCTTCGGGAGGCGAACTGGGATCGTAACAATCACGCCTAACGCTCTTACCAATGTAGCCACTGTGCGAGTGTTGAAAAACATCCATATTTCAGTTTGTTATATCTATCGTATTAACGCCGCACTCGCTAGGTGGCCACGTATCTCAGTCGTTAAGATTCCTGCCGTGGCCTACTTAAATCTTCACAGCTGAAGAGTTAAGTAGGCCAGCACTGTAGTTTCTTTATTTATGAAGCGAAGTATGCCGTGTAGGTACGTAAAATTCCGGATTTTTCACCCTCTATCCGAATCTGTAACTTAAAATTTAATTTGTTCTATAAACAGAGTATAGGCAAGTTCCGGGTATGTGTGTCTGTATGTGTGTCTGCAGGTGCCTGTGTCTGTAGGTGTGTGTATCTGTGTTGTTTTGAGTACCCCATAAATGCGCTCTAATAAATTGAAAAGCGTCTCGTAGATATGTCTAGATTTTGCACCGTAATATGAATTATGTCATTATAAGCCATCACTCATTTAAAGGATTTTTAAAAGCTTTGAGAACACCACCTGGCGAATGCGCCAGACAATGCACTCCTATCTACCCTGAATGACCATTCGATTCCCTCTGGCAGGCCCTTGATAGCGCCAAAAGGTTGGGGTTTCAGATTCACTCGTTTTAAGGTTTTTAAGCTTTCAGAACGCCGCCTGGCGAATGCGTTGAAACGCCTACTTAACGCCACCTCGCGAGTGTGATTTAAAACGCCTACTTAACTCCTACTTGCCTATCAATTTATTATAATTTGCAATATAGTAACCCGATTTTTATGCAGTTTGTTTTATTCGATACATGATATATCTATTATAGCCCAGCAAAATTGGGTTTACGTTGAATTGAGCGCGCACATTTCGCCGACCTTCATCTCAGCGACCTCAATTCGCCGCCGCGAAACACAGCGCCTACACAATTCGCCGCCATCAAACACAGCGACTACACAATTCGCCGCCATTCATTTCAGCGCTGCTTCAAAAGGGCGTTGCTAAATACCGGGCGTAAACAACTCTTATTCTGTTGACCACCATCTGTATGCAGACGACACCCAACTCTTCATATCCTTCTCCCCCAGCTCTTTCTCCACCTCCATTGCTCAACTACTCGATGTGGTTAACCTGTGTTAGCCTACTTAACATGTAACAGGTTTAGCTATTGCCTACTTAACATGTAACTGATTAACTGAACAAACGATTTAAGCTTTAACTATTTGATAACTATTTGAATTATTTCCCATTAAATTTAAATTTAAACTGTTTGAAAGTTTCATCATTAAAATAAAATATAGGTTATCATCAGAGTCGCTGAAATGAATGGCGGCGAATTATGTACTCGCTGTGTTTGAAAATAAAATATAGGTTATCATAAGAGTCGCTGAAATGAATGGCGGTGTTTGATGGCGGCGAATTGTGTAGGCGCTGTGTTTCGCGGCGGCGAATTGAGGTCGCTGAGATGAAGGTCGGCGAAATGTGCGCGCTCAATTCAACGGTTACCCAAAATTGTGGTACAATCAAATAATGGTTGCTGAGAACTTTGATGACACGCATATTCCGAAATTTTTTATTCGATTTTCTCACTATATAATATATTTTTCTTTCATTAATATTATTAATGAAAGAATCAAACGAGCATAACTTCAGTTAGCAAAAAGATATTTTCATTCTGTAAAAAGTATTTTGAAGCAGATTAATTTTAGAATTTGACTAAAGAAAAAGGTCAGAAAACGACATGTGACGGGTTTTGAGCCCTGGCGTCACAATTAGTTTTCTGTTGTTGAGAAGTAGAATGACGCTACTCTATCATAGCGACATACAGCCTACTAAAACAGACGTCCTTATTTAAATAAAACACTTTGAACGCCTACATGAAATTTGCTCTAACTTTGTCGAAAGTTCAACAACTCTGACTCTATTCGACTACCTAGACTAGGACCGGTCAAGTGCTACTTAAGGCAAACGTGACCGAACACATTTGTCTGTGCCTTCTACATAAATCAATAGGGCCTATCTTCTCTAAAGCAGGTTAAACTACGCGTAGGCTACACAGGAGATATTAAACTAAAATTATATCCAGTGCAATGTTCACAACTTCCTCATTGTAGGTCGACGGCTAGGCCTACGCCACACCACAGTAATTCACACTACCAGGGCCGTAGCCAGAATTTTGTTTCGGGGGGTGTTTTCTGTTTGGGGGGGGGTGTTTTCTCGTCCTGAGCAAGCCGAAATGCAACAGAGTCAACCGACCAAGGGGTTTGTCGTTAGTAAGTGCATTATTTTATTTTTACATCATTTAATTTCGGGGGGTGTTTAAACACGAAAAACACCCCCCTAGCTACGGCCTTGCACACTACACTAGATTTTACCACACTACACTATAGGCCTATACTACGCTGTATTAAACTGTACTACTCTACACTAAAAAAGTCGTTAAACACAGAACTATAGGGGCCTACACTTATACGGTATGAACTACACTAGACTTCACATGTTCTGCATACACTACATTATACTACGCTACACTACTCTACTGTACTACACTATACGGCACAACACTGTATACTATACTACACTACATTAAACTACGGCACTGCACTAAATGGCAACATAGTGCACGTGCACTACAGTATTAAACCCTACGCTACACTAAACTACACACAACACACTATATGTATACGTATACACTGCATTACACTGCATTAAACTACGGCACTGCACAAAGCTACAAAAGACTATATATATATATATATATTATAGTGCACTGCATTATTAAACGCTACACTACACTAAATGTATACGTATACACTACACTACACTAAACTGCTTGCTCTATTCTGCATTACAATATCACCAATTACAGTCGGTATATATGCATCATCATATTTCATGCATCTTAGTGGCAATAAGTAATATTATATTATTATTATTGCAACCAAAAATGTAGACTACATAGAGGTGGCGGGTCTCCTCTTTCAGTGAAACATCTCATAATTCAGGTGATGGATCACAAATCAGAAGTGCCGGATCTGAGGTCCGGCGGAATCCGATCCAAGTTTAACGTTTAATTAGCCATACACTGCCTACAATGTTTGTTGGTAACAAAGCCTCCTAATTATTATTCTCTTAATGCTTAATAAGGCCTAGATCAACTGACTTTTTACCTCCCCCACCCAATGCAAAAACTCTTGAACCGCCACTGGCTTATTTATATATAGCCCCTTTCCTAAGTATTCGCATGCTCTTTGCAAAGGAACTTACGAAATAATGTATTGCGTTGGAAGACATTTGATAAATCTCTTTTAATTGCGGAGACGTTGGCTAAATATCCAACAGACGCACACCCACATACCTGTCTTCAGCTTTCTGAACAAGAAATCTTATTTCAACTTCAAGAGTCTTTCGTGGACTTGATCTCACAACGGCCAGACTTTACATTAAACGGGCTGCAAATCGCGACACTACTTTAACTATGCAACCTTGGTAGTAGCATATCATATACAAAAATAAATCAAATGCATATAAGAAGGACTATACTTAGACTAAATGTCGGGAGCATAGGCCATTCTTTATCGATCTCGAACTGATAACTCACGAATGCCTGTATTTTGAACCCGACGATCATGCGCTGAGATGTTTATTATACTGGGACAATTCAGATAGGCCCCTAGTGTACGTGTAGATTTCGGTTGTGGATTTGTTACTTAGCGCTAGTGACGCCGTTCGAAATTTAAAAATAAAGATTTGCTGCAGACAGAAGCAATTGAAAACAGACATCAAGCAGCTATATACATGCGTACAAGTGTACATCCAACTGAAGCAGAAAGTTAACTTACTATCACAGTTTATCACAGTTGTCACTCGTTACGATGTGCTATGCAGTAACGATCAGTGATGTAGTGTAACAGTGGTTTTATGGAGAGCCTTGCAGTTGTGCTCTCTGAAGAAGAAATTAGTTTAAGTTGTTGTGTGATCTAAGGAAGAAACTATTTGCACGAGCAAGAGTGATTAGTAATTTTACCATTACCTTCTCATTTGTTCACCACTGTAGGCCTATGCGTACAAGTGTACAACTGTGTAGTGTGTATTATCTAAGAACATCAGGTCTTATGTAATGTGCATGCCATAATCTCCCTTCTGCATATTATAGTTATTTGCAATTTAGTTTAGGTGATGACAGGGAGCGCGATAGTGGTTAGTGTGCTAGGATGCCAATCGGATGTTAAAATAACCGCCCTGCAGAAATAATATGTTTCGAGCTTTTGGCTCCACTAGCTCCCCCTAGTCAACTTGGCTATAATGAGTACATGAGCAACACAGTGTCAATGGGAAGATCAGGCGACGAAGGAGAGGACTGGCAACAACCCATCATATGCCGAGGCTAAGAAAAATGAAGTCGCTGGCATTTCACAACCACGGATGCCTATAACTTAAGGGACTACCCTTCTTCTGATAATGATAGGAAATTCATGCCTTTGTTTAATTAATTAATTTAATTAGTCATTCATTAAGTTATTCGATCGTTCGTTTATTTATTCATTCACTAAAGCATTCATTTATTCTTTCGTTCGTTCAGCTATTCATTCATTCATTCATTCATTCATTCAAGAAATCTCTTGATGGGCGCTCCCAGCACAACCTCGGCAGAGAAAAAACTGTCAGAAACACGCTAGAAGGACACGCCCATCTGAAGAAAGGTTTTTCTATGTAAATGGACCGAACACAGAAAAGGCTCGACTCTCCGTCGAAGTAAGTGCATGGGAACAAGTGAAACTACGGTCGTGGAGCGAAGAAAATATATCTACACTGCTTAGAAAGAAAACGCATTTACCAATCTGGAAAAAATGCATATTTTGTTAGCTAAGAATACAATGCAATGACCCAATTTGACGTACACGACACAGGCTTCTATATTCACGATCAATGGATGGGTCTTATATCTCGAAATGGACACATGTGCAGACTGCATGAATTTCTCTGGCTGTCTCTGTTTGTCTCTCTCATTATATAATATATATATATATATATATATATATATATATATATATATATATATATATATATATTATTCGTTGATCAGATCGACCGAGAAATTGACATGAAAACAAAAACCTATCACAAGATTCTAACCTTGTGTACAAGGCTACCAATGATACAAAAAAATCGACCCAGTTTCTACGTTGGTCAGAATCTATGCTGTTCTCAAGTGGCTTTTGAATCGTATAAAGCTTACGACAGCAGAAAGTTTACGCTAATCAACTTTTGTCAGGTTTAATCTCAGATTGTCACTACATATCCTGCATACCAGGTTGGAGTAAGAAATCAGTTGATATCAGTGACCAGTGGTGGGTCAGAAACCCATATCACTGAGACCTAAATGAACTACATCAAGGACTTCAATAACTATAGGTCGGACAGTTGTCCCCCATTTTGGTCCCTTTTCGTTGCCTCAGGTACACATACCAGGACACTTCAACAACAACATCAGCCACAGCAACAACAACAACGATTCCATAAGTATGCCTATACGTAGCCTACAATGCCCTACATAGTATATTCTTATCAGGTATGAAGAAGTATTCGGATTTATGAAAATACTTCGCCTTACTTGGGGTAAGATAGTCTAGTGATTAACTGTCAGTCGTAAGGTAGGGATTCAATATTGAAATTTGGAGATTTCGGCTCCACTTGAGTTGGTTGAACACCGCTGTAAACTGGGAGCTCTGACCGTACACTACATGTCAGTGGGAAGATACTTTGATCATTGATTGGTTGGTTAGTTGATTTAACAAAATAACTAGGTGATCACTCATTTATTACGAGAAAGTCGTCTATTCAATTAGTTCGCAAGGCTTGTGATCCAAAAGATTACGGGTTTGATTCTGTTGATTGCACTCCTAAGAAATGCAGAACTCCTTTCTGCAACATAATAAATATATCGAATTCTTCAAAAGCGAATCTGCTAATTTTGAAACATAAATACATTACTGTATTTCTAATTGAAAGGGGGATCATGCGCAATATTATTGCTTCCCTCGTTTGTGTAACCGATATTTCGCTTGGCAGAAACACGCCCCAGTTATCAGCTTTTCCTAGGACTGATTAGTCGTTAATAATACTCTGTATACAGAACATTATTACAGATCAATGAGTCCTAAGAGCCAAGTGGCAGAGTTATGGAATCCTCCCATTGGCAAGCGTATGTCGCAGCTGCATATGCTGAAAATGCTGATCAACGACAGACCATCTGACGACTCATAACGAGTACCTCTGCTGAGGAAGTGGATGAGACGACAAGCAGATGAAACTATCGCAAGATATTTATCTTATTTATTTTTCATTTATTTATGAAGGAAATTCATATAGTGCCACTCTAGGAAATAATCAGCCTAAACGATACGAAATGTCATTACGGACAGAATATTTTGTAACCATCAGTTTAATGACATCTCATGGCAACATCGGCCGCTGACGTCATATCAAACGTCTTACATTAGCAATTTTACAAACAGCATGCACGACGTTTAAACTATACAGGTGATTCTCTTGAAACTGTTCCGGCAGCTAACTTATTTGAGTCTCAGTTTCATTTATTAGTAAGATTATACAAGAACCATTTGTGATTAATATGTCAAACATTTCTAACAGAAATTCAAGTTAAAAATTATAAACGTTAGTCAGTAGGTCTAGGGACAAACCATTAATAAACATGAATTTTAGTTTGACATATAGATGTAAGTGTGCATTTAGACGCATACATTTATAAGTTAGGAAACATTGACCTATACTCAGATAACCAGAAGAATCGCCGATGGCAGTTATCGCACATATGAAGAGCCTAACCAACAGATTCCCAACTAGAGTTGACAGACGACAGCACATTCAGAGTTTCTGAAGCACGTAGAATCGAGAATGAGGAACGATAGGCAATGTGATACGCCGCCGATGACTCATAGTTATTGCTCATAGTTGTCTCATCGTCCACGTCTCCCTCACAGATGGACTGCGTCCGAAAATCTTTCCACCCGCCAGACACGCGCAGAACAGGTAGGCCTATCCGACGTCCGCCTAGCGGTTGATACTGGAGACTTTCTGTGATTGACTGTCGATGTCGCTACAAAGACTCGCTCAGCCCTTGGCTCCACCGGGTCGAGGGTCGCCCGACGTAGACGCGTAATCAGATCTGTATACGTCTGCGGCTTGACTGTCAGCTGGAAACCTATCCCCTCGAGCTGCTGTTGGATCATTCAAGTCATAGAACAGTTATGAGAATGGGCAACATAATGTCGGAAAAACTTCCCTTTCACCTATTCTACCAGGCCAAGTGTTTGTGGTCGGGAGTTGTGGGGTTGTCTACAGCTACTTTCAGGGTCGTATACGCTCGGCCTCCGTGGTTTGGCAGAGGTCTTATTTCGTTGATCGACAGTCAACCGTTCAATCTTTTATTTGACCAACGAATTCGATGAACATAGGAAATCAACGAAGTTAAACATTCGTCACTGCAACACTAGAGTAGACGAACTGTCAATCACGCGTAAATCGTCAAAATCCTCACAGAACTGACACGCCGAAATGTAGGCCTACTGCTCGGTCATACACATTTCACGTCCCACTATACAGGCCTTCCAAGGGTATCGGGTTTGGATAGGGGACTTGCCGGAGATCCCAATAATCAAAGAGAAACATCGGCAAACGGTGGAAAGGCGTGGGAGAGGGGGAATTGCTGGCGAGATCAACCATCAAAGCAGGGGATTTTTTAAGAAATTTTCACTGGTGGGGAATTTGAAAAAGGGCATTTTTCGTGCGTAATTTTAAGTCAAAAAGAAGTGAATCAGAGAAACCTTTCTGAGCTGTGGGCCACAGGAATAATTACTAATAATTTATTTATTATAATATTTTATATTATTTAATTCATTATTTAATGCCATAATTTAACTTAATATTAATTTAATATTTATTATTATTATATAATTGTCTAATAAACAAGAAACATTTAGTTCAGCCATTTTCTATTTTAACAAGTAAGAACTTACCTTTACCTGGATACGGTCCATTGTTCATCGTAATCGTAATCGTAATCTCCAAACTTCTAAAGCGCCACTCGAAGGCCAAGCGCAGGACATCAGCCTATTCACGAGCGCTACGTCAGATCAGAGGGGGTTTCCAGAGAGTAGTCCAAAAGAGGTCCAAGTCCGATTTCCAGGGTACCAGATCAGGAGATTTCCAGAGAATGGTCCAAAAGAGGTCCAAGTCCGATTTCCAGGAGGCCCAACCAAATCAAAGGGGGTTTCCAGAAAGTAGTCCAAAAGAGGTCCAAGTCCGATTTCCAGGGTACCAGATCAGGAGAGACAGAGCAGCTGTCAAGGCGGGTGTCGTTTACGGCGAGAAGAATTGGAAGGCGGAGGATCAGATGAGTCAGGTAGGAGTACTTGAAAAGGTGAGACTTCAGGTTTGAGTGGAAAGCCCGGGGGTGACAGATAGAGGAACATGAGGATGAGTATGAAGGACAGGCTGCAATGATGATGGAGGCACTGAGAAACTGCGGAATTCAGAGGGAGATCATTCCAGAGGCGTTGAAGCTTCCTAAGAGCGCCATCTCTGCATGTCAGTATGTCACAAAAGACAAGATCATCTCGCTGAAATTGTTTCTGTAAAGTTTGGTATACACCCAAGATATCGTCCATTAATGCAGAAATCCAAATTTGTCTGTCACTCCAAGTCTTTGTGAAACCTCGAGCTTCAGCCTTCTCTTTACGGTCCCCATTTTGCTCTAGTTTATTCCACACAGCCTTGCAGCCATGAATGTTACTCAATAGGCTATAACATCAATTGTACCTGATGCTGAGCGAAACGCACTTCATGATGTCGAGGAAACTGTTTGGCATCTTTGAGCTCAGAATGTAGCAAATTCGTCTTTTTCGTCGATGTACGAAAATATGTGGCTTTATGAGTTTTCAAGATTTTAAGCCAAGGATGCTTAGGGTAAAGTACGGTACCCAATTATGGGCACCTTAAGGATTTTATGTCATAGGCCTAGTTCATAATCAAATTAGGACCAAATAAAACAATGTTTGTCAAACTAATTTTCAATACTTTTGTCACTATGTACTGGTTGAAATAACAATAAGATGTCAAAATTTACTCGAAAATATGGACAATATAAAGAGCCCTGTGGTGCCCATAATAAGCACTGGTGTCTTAATGATGGGCACCCATATTTAGTTCAAACGCATGTAGTCAAAAGTTCAATGTAACGTTGAAATGTTAGTTGTGAATGACAATTGCATTTAGAGTATATCTTATGCATAAGGTGACACAAATGACAAAAAATAATTATTTGGGACTAAAAAGGGCAAAATTCACTGGTGGGGAAAAGGGCAAGGACTGGTGGGGAATTCGAGAGGGCTGGTGGGGAATTTCCCCACCAGTCAACATGTTAAAAAATGCCCTGCATCAAAGAGAAACATCGGGAAACAGTGGAAAGGCGTGGGAGAGGTGGTGGTGGAATTGCTGGCGAGCAGTGGTGTAGTGGGGCGGGAACGCGGGGGAACGCCGTTCCCGCACTTTTTTCCAGGGAGGGAACGCGATCCCTCACTATTTTGCAGCATTTCTGCTGAAATAAATTAACAAAGAAGACTTCAAGACTCACAGTTTCAACTGCTTACTTACTGGAGCCTTTCGCAGTTTCGCAGATATATTTATATATGTGTTGGCTTTATACTAAATAATAAATTCCTATGTATAAATTTACATAATTACATTTATTAATTTTTTGTTATTTTTTTACATTCAACAGTTTCAAAAATAGCAGCGCTCACACTATGCAAAATTCTTGCAAGATTGCACTTTTTGCTACAGTTGCTACTTCAATTTCCAGGCGTTCCCCCACTTCATTTTTTAGGACTACACCACTGCTGGCGAGATCAACCATCAAAGAGAAACATCGGGAAACAGTGGAAAGGCGTGGGAGAGGTGGAATTTCTGGCGAGATCAACCATCAAAGAGAAACATCGGGGAACAGTGGAAAGACATGGGAGAGGGGAATTTCTGGCGAGATCAACCATCAAAGAGAAACATCGGGAAAAAGTGGAAAGACATGGGAGAGGGGAATTGCTGGCGAGATCAACCATCAAAGAGAAACATCGGGGAACAGTGGAAAGACATGGGAGAGGGGAATTGCTGGCGAGATCAACCATCAAAGAGAAACATCGGGAAACAGTGGAAAGACATGGGAGAGGGGAATTTCTGGCGAGATCAACCATCAAAGAGAAACATCGGGAAAAAGTGGAAAGACATGGGAGAGGGGAATTTCTGGCGAGATCAACCATCAAAGAGAAACATCGGGAAAAAGTGGAAAGACATGGGAGAGGGGAATTTCTGGCGAGATCAACCATCAAAGAGAAACATCGGGAAACAGTGGAAAGACATGGGAGAGGGGAATTGCTGGCGAGATCAACCATCAAAGAGAAACATCGGGGAACAGTGGAAAGACATGGGAGAGGGGAATTGCTGGCGAGATCAACCATCAAAGAGAAACATCGGGAAACAGTGGAAAGACATGGGAGAGGGGAATTTCTGGCGAGATCAACCATCAAAGAGAAACATCGGGAAAAAGTGGAAAGACATGGGAGCGGGGAATTTCTGGCGAGATCAACCATCAAAGAGAAACATCGGGAAAAAGTGGAAAGACATGGGAGAGGTGGAATTTCTGGCGAGATCAACCATCAAAGAGAAACATCGGGAAAAAGTGGAAAGACATGGGAGAGGTGGAATTTCTGGCGAGATCAACCATCAAAGAGAAACATCGGGAAACAGTGGAAAGACATGGGAGAGGGGAATTTCTGGCGAGATCAACCATCAAAGAGAAACATCGGGAAACAGTGGAAAGACATGGGAGAGGGGAATTGCTGGCGAGATCAACCATCAAAGAAAAACGTCGGCAAATATTGGAAAGACATGGGAGAGGGGAATTGCTGGCGAGATCAACCATCAAAGAAAAACGTCGGCAAATATTGGAAAGACATGGGAGAGGGGAATTGCTGGCGAGATCAACCATCAAAGAGAAACATCGGGAAAAAGTGGAAAGACATGGGAGAGGGGAATTGCTGGCGAGATCAACCATCAAAGAGAAACATCGGGAAAAAGTGGAAAGACATGGGAGAGGGGAATTTCTGGCGAGATCAACCATCAAAGAGAAACATCGGGAAAAAGTGGAAAGACATGGGAGAGGGGAATTTCTGGCGAGATCAACCATCAAAGAGAAACATCGGGAAACAGTGGAAAGGCGTGGGAGAGGTGGAATTTCTGGCGAGATCAACCATCAAAGAGAAACATCGGGAAAAAGTGGAAAGACATGGGAGAGGGGAATTTCTGGCGAGATCAACCATCAAAGAGAAACATCGGAAAAAGTGGAAAGACATGGGAGAGGGGAATTGCTGGCGAGATCAACCATCAAAGAGAAACATCGGGAAAAAGTGGAAAGACATGGGAGAGGGGAATTTCTGGCGAGATCAACCATGAAAGAGAAACATCGGGAAACAGTGGAAAGACATGGGAGAGGGGAATTTCTGGCGAGATCAACCATCAAAGAGAAACATCGGGAAAAAGTGGAAAGACATGGGAGAGGTGGAATTTCTGGCGAGATCAACCATCAAAGAGAAACATCGGGAAAAAGTGGAAAGACATGGGAGAGGGGAATTGCTGGCGAGATCAACCATCAAAGAGAAACATCGGGAAACAGTGGAAAGACATGGGAGAGGGGAATTGCTGGCGAGATCAACCATCAAAGAAAAACGTCGGCAAATATTGGAAAGACATGGGAGAGGGGAATTGCTGGCGAGATCAACCATCAAAGAGAAACATCGGGAAACAGTGGAAAGGCGTGGGAGAGGTGGAATTTCTGGCGAGATCAACCATCAAAGAGAAACATCGGGCAAAAGTGGAAAGACATGGGAGGGGTGGAATTTCTGGCGAGATCAACCATCAAAGAGAAACATCGGGAAACAGTGGAAAGACATGGGAGAGGGGAATTGCTGGCGAGATCAACCATCAAAGAAAAACGTCGGCAAATATTGGAAAGACATGGGAGAGGGGAATTGCTGGCGAGATCAACCATCAAAGAGAAACGTCGGCAAGCTTTCAACCTGCGTATTGTTCCCGACGTCTATGCATAAAACTAGTCTATCAAGAATAACACGAGATGACACGAAATATCGCAATAAATCAAAACAATAAATCAATGTAGCACAACATAACATGACATAACATTCTTCTTCTTCTTCTGGTTCCCTGTGTTCCTAGGCAGGTTCGTACGTCCAATCATCCAATGTCGCCAATCCTGTCTTCATCTCCAGTGTAACTCGGGATAGTTAGAGAGTAGGCTTTCCCGTTGCCTTCCTCCCAGTGTTTTAGCGAGACACCATCTCCTTGCGTTGGCGCTCTTCGTCGTACGTCATTCGGTTTCCTTGTCCTTGTGCACTCGCTGAACCTGGCGGTCGTCCACCGTGCACCATGCATGAACAAAGGGGACCTCGTGAAGGTGGCGTGGTCGACATTCGAACATAACATAACGTAATCATCATGATATCATGATTCATTCAATTACATAGCGCCTCTTCAGATGGTTTATGGTTTGTATTCAGTTAGTAGCCTACAACAAAACAAAAACTGCAGCAATAATGTGAAGAATAATCCAGCACAAGAAACACATACCCAAATGAACTCAAATGCACCAAAACTTTCAATTAATCCAATAAACTTCTTCTAATCTCTTAACAAAACGAATGGAGACAGTTACATATGCAAAAGTATCGAAGTACATTCATAAATACAAAGTCACGCACGCCCTACAGATCCGGGCGGTAAGTTATCAAGCTGATAACGCAATTATTATACAACAATCTACAGATAGAGTGAAAATATACGAGCAGCACAATAACATCGAATATTTCCGGCGGTTCAGACAAATTCTTCTATGACAGATTCCTGCACATGTTTAGCCATAGGCCTATCGAGGCTCAGATCAAATGCAATTCCTGTTAAATAACAGCGACCCATGCATCAGCGTGTAGACTTCATGAACTCCTTCTCGACGAGGTATACATTGCGCACAATATTAAAGAGTGCTTTTTGAAGGCTTTATATTATAAGCTTTCGCACATTCACATATTTTTCAGTCAGTTACGAGACTTTTGGTTGAATAAGAACACGGGAAGATATTTTCTTCCTGCTTAACGTTTTGCTGCATATTGTTGCTCTTTAGTTTTAGACACGGATTTGAAGTAATGAAACACCTTCTATTGCTTGTGGCTGTCCTGACAGCCTTCTCATCCCACGTCACCGTCCATACAAGGAAGTTACCTGCCTCAGGAGAAGGTTCGTCGAGCGAAACTGCATCTTCCTCTACCTCTGAACCGTGGTTGAGTCCTCTCCTACCAGAAAACCTTGAACCTATTGAGTACACTATCGATCAGGTCCAGGATGAAGGATCCGTCTTCAGAGGAAGTGTTTCGATTCGATTCAGGGTCCACAAGCAGACGAACACAATCCTTGTCCATGTCAAAGAGCTAAACGTTATCGACTCCCGAGTCTATGATTTATACGGAAACCCGTTGACCATGAATGATATGCCCTTCGAATACAAACCAAACGAATACTGGGTGGTGAGTACCGTGAATCCGTTTGAAAGAGGAACGCAGGGAACACTGAAGCTGGGCTACGTCGGATCAGCTAAAAATGGCATCATGGGCTTCTATAAGAGCACCTATGTAAACCACACAACCGGCGAAACGAGGTTAGTCTGTGAAATATTTTATAATCCCGCTCTGAGCCAATTCTTCCTCTGCTATAATTTTATAAGCTGTCTGTTCCGAATGCACACCTCTTTCCCAGCAACAATGCAGCACAGAAGCTTCACTGTGGTCGGTTCAAATATCTCTTTGGTCGTTCGTTTCCTCTACGTATAATATATGTTACGTAACTGCTACTATATTAGGACTAGAGTATTTGCCCGTCATATGACGGTTGAAAAAGAAAATGAATGGAATCATAATTTTATGACGTCGTGTGGACTGTTAGAAGAAATCATCACGGACTTTTATGAAAAAAAGTTACTGCAGTTGTTCTTGTATTGCACGTGACCAATCGATGTTTAGGCTAATCAGCCCTCGCCTCGTCCTGGCTCCTCCTTCCCCTCAACCTCCAGTCAGATCGTGTGTCATATTGAGGGAGTGATGCCTGGAGGAATGGATGGAGGCAGTAAGGGAGGGAGGCAGTGAGAGGGGGATGGACGGAGGAATAGAGGAAGAGGGAAAGGGAGGGAGAGGTAGACATGGGGAGGGAGTGAGGGAGGGAGTGAGGGAGGGAGCAAGTGAAAGAGGGAGGGAGGGAGGAAGGAGGGAGGGAGGGAAATACAGACTGATTGACCGTTGTTTGTCTGTCTATCTGGCTGTGCGTCTCTACATCTATCTGTCGAATGCCGAGTGTTTCTTGGCCGAGCGCCCATTTTATATTGCGTCGGGCTTCGCCCAATGCCGATCTTAGCCGGTCTCTCAGGCATGGATAGAAGCATCAGGTACATTTCACACATTCCACTGCAGCCATGAAGGGACGGCCGCTGCATTCCAAAAGACACACCATGTTCAATTTTAGTTGAAAAGTTTCTTGAGCTGTCTGTATACTTTAAGCAATTATATTTTTAATTTGATACAGAATACCCGTGTATATTGCTTAGTGCAAGAACATTGCCTGTACTCTGTTCAGTTAATGCTGAATGCTTGTAGTTGGCTAGGAACAACCAAGTTGCAGTTGACTGAAGCCCGCAAAGCATTTCCATGCTTCGATGAACCACATTTCAAGGCAAAGTTTACGATCACGATTCTTCACTGGAAGAACTTAACTGCTCATTCGAATATGCCTTTACAGGTAGGCTAAACTAAGTCTTGCAAAAGGAATGTGCGCATATTTTGAATGCCATTATATTCAGGTTACTGCCAGTATAAGAAATTACATGCAACACCAACAACAATGCGCGACGAAAAATCGCAATAATATTTCTTAAGTTAAGTATGGTTTAATTTGAAGCGACAATCGGTTGATGCATTATTATTATTATTATTATTATTATTATTATTATTATTATTATTATTATTATTATTATTATTATTATTATTATTATTATTATTATTATTATTATTATTATTATTATTATTATTATTATTATTATTATAACGTATCTTTATTAATTCAAATCGACAAGCACATAGCAATATCACATCAGAACACGACAGTACAATCAAGATCATAATAATAATATGATCACTCAGGTGGTCAAAACTATTCCGGAGTTATTATGGTGTTATTCTGGAACAGCTTCTCCCTCATCAAGATACTGTTGGGCAAAGGTTCCTTGACATGCAATCGCATTAAAGCGTTGAATGGTGACAGAGAGGCGTTGGAATAGATAGCAAGTCTCTCTGGGTTCTCCGGTGATTAAAGTTAGACGTTTGCCTAGTTCTTTAACAAAATCCATTCCGTTGGTGTTAATGGGGCCTAGAGTCTCGAAAGCCGCAGGTACGAAAAAGTGGTCCGTGAGTAGCTGGTTGTACTTGATGGTTTTTCTTGCAGCCGCCAGTTCCGCCGCCGCCCCAGCCTCTGCCGCAGTCGCGTGAAGGTAGGATGGGGCCAATGTGTCGGATACAGTGGCATCCCATATAAGGCTGCGTCCCCGACGCCACGGAATCAGCGTCAATCCGTCGGGGCGCTTTCCATCTGATCTAGAGAGTCCGGATGGTTCTTTGATGTTAGGCACACCTGCGCGTGTGAGGCT
>OY744604.1:72582278-72604778 GCA_963556255.1 Allolobophora icterica
GGAAGCAGTCTGATTCCTTCCCCCCATACGTAGTAGGCCCTGGTATTGTGGAAGGATCTGGGCTGGGGCCAGTTCTGTTCATTACATTCATTGGAGCTCTCTGCACATTATGTGAAACAACCACCTGTGTAAATATGCTGATGACAGTCTACTGAATCCCGAAACTGCAAGAATTGGGCTCATTGCAGAATTTTACAACATTGAGCTGTGGGCCACACTACATAAGCTAAACATAAATGCATCCAAAACCAAAGAAATAATTTTCAGGCGGTCTGTCATCGAGAAAACCTGCTGAAGTTGTTCGGGACCTTGATATCCTCCTACACAGTACCGTATGAAAAATCTCCATAACTAAGTCCTGTTTTTCCATCTAAGAAGTATACAGCAAGTTAGGAAAATCCTAAACGAAAATGCACTGTCTGCCTTTACCCGGTATTGAGCAACTGGATAGTGTCAAGATGCTTGGAATCATTCTACAGTGTAACCTTTCTTTTTCAAACCATATTAACCACATTCTCAGTTTAATGAACCAGCGATATTTCCTTCTCAATCAGTTAAGGCAACAGGGCCTACATATCTCGAAGCTCGACGTCATTTTTCAAGCAATTGTTATTTCTACGCTGGATTTCTTACCTCACATGACACTGCGCTCATTAATGGAGCTCTGAAAAAGACTCGCAGATGGCAATTATGTGAGAAGACCCATATTGCTCGAGCAAACAGGAAGCTCTTCCAGAAATCGCAGTTCTGTGGACACTGCATTCATCAGCACTTGCCACCTCCTCGTGAGGACAAGTACTCACTTCGCAAGAGAGGACATCCTTTCATGCTGCCTCTTGTTAAATCTAATTGTTTAAAAGTAGCTTTGCAAATCGAAGTATCTTTAATTATATCTAGTTGTACATGTGTGACTTTAAAAGCTGTTCATTAGTTTATTTTCAAAATGTAGCCTAGCTATGTAATCATTGTATACATGTAATGCATGTGCGCTTGTCATATGCAAATAAAGGCCACTTACTTACCTACTTACTTAACTTTCTACTGTGACATTGACACCACTGTCACAGTAACAAGCTATACCACTTTTAAAAGTGGCGATAAAAGTCACCAGCCTTTTTGACCCTGTACTGATTTTTTTGCAATATGACAGCCTTATTTTGGTTCGAGGGAAGCTCAAGCAGCGACAATTACTTACTTATTGTACTATTTTGCATAGACTGGTAATCGTAATCGTAATCGTAATCTTCAAACTTCTAAAGCGCCACTCGAAGGCCAAGCGCAGGGCACCAGCCTATTCACGAGCGCTACGTCAGATCAGAGGGGTTCCAGAGAGTAGTCCAAAAGAGGTCCAAGTCCGATTTCCAGAGTACCAGATCAGAAGGTTTCCAGAGAGTGGTCAAAAGAGGTCCAAGTCCAAATTCCAGGAGGCCAAACCAAATCAAAAGGGGGTTTCCAGAGAGTAGTCCAAAAGAGGTCCAAGTCCGATTTCCAGGGTACCAGATCAGGAGAGACAGAGCAGCTGTCAAGGCGGGTGTAGTTTACGGCGAGAAGAATTGGAAGGCGGAGTATCAGATGAGTCAGGGTTACCTTGTTACCTTGTGCTGTCAGCTCGTGGAGCTCTAGCGATCGTCCTGGTGAACACTCTCCATTGTTTCCTATTCGATGACAAGTCCCTTAATTCCGCCAAATTCATACCAGTTACATCTTGTATCTCATCCATCCATCTCCTCCTTGGGCGACCCCGTCTTCTCCTCCCCTCACCACACGCCAGCATCATTTCCTTCTCCAGACCATCAGATCGCATAACATGTCCAAAGAACCTTAGCTTCATTCTTGTCGCAGTTTGTTTTAACGACTCTTCATTCTTAACTCCAATCTCCTCTCGTATTGATTCGTTCGTTCTTTTCTCAGTCAAAGATATTCTCAGCATTTTCCTCCATATCCACATTTCACAATCGTTAACCTTATTCTCCATGTTCTTTGTCATTGTCCACGTCTCGCAACCGTACAGTACCGTGGGAAAGATTAGTGCTCTCACGAGCCTTTTTTTGTTTCTATGCTCACATGTTTGTCTTTCCATATCTTTTCCAGTCCGGTCATTGCAGCTTTCCCTATAGCAGTCCTTCGTTTTATTTCTGGATCACACTTTCCCTCCTTTCCAACCAGTGATCCTAGGAATGTGAAGCTTTCTACCACCTCTATTTCCTCCCCGTCTATCTCAAAACTATCCCAATCTGCTGTTGTCGTGACCTTTGTCTTCTTTATGTTGAAGTATAAACCAGCTTTTTCACTTTCTCTCCTCACCCTTCTTATCAGTTCTGCCAGATCCTCTTTCTTTTTGCCATTAATGTTGTGTCATCCGCGTATTTTAGGTTATTCAGTGTCTTTCCAGCGATTTTTACTCCCTCAATTGCCCCCTCCAGTTCCGCCTTTCTCATTATTCTTTCAGCATATAGATTAAACAGGAATGGAGACAAGATGCATCCCTGCCTCACCCCTTTCTTGATTCTGAAATTGTCAGTGTCTCCGTATTCTGTTCTTATCACCGCTATCTGGTCTTCATATAAACCCTTTAGTAACATTATCAGGTGTTTCGGAATTCCCATTTCAAACAGGGTTTTCAACATTAAATCATGGTTAATGCAGTCGAATGCCTTGCTATAGTCAATGAAACAGATGTGAACCTCCTGTCCATACTCCCTTTGTCGCTCCATTATCCACCTCATGTTGGCTATATGGTCTCGAGTTCCACGAGATTTCCTGAACCCTGCCTGGTTCATCGGAAGTTCTCTTTCAATTGTGCCTTCCATTCTTTTGTGAATTATTTTCAGTAATATTTTACTAGTGTGTGATATCATTGCTATCGTCCTATAATTTTCACACTCCCTTGCATCTCCTTTCTTGAATATAGGTATAAAGATCGACTTCTTCCAGTCTTCCGGCCATTCTCCAGTTGCCCATATTTGATTGCACAATTTTGTTATTGTTTTTATCATCGCATCATCCCCTGCTTTTATCAGTTCTATAGGTATCCCATCCTGACCCGGTGCCTTATTATCCTTGAGTTGTCTGATTGCCCATTCTACCTCCGCTTCCATGACCTCCGGTTCCTTTTCATACTCTGTTACCGTGTTACGTCAATTTGTTCTTTTTTGACTCGTTTGTCTTCCCTATACAACTCCTCCGTGTTATCTCTCCATCTAAGCTTCATCCCTTCTTCATCACAGATTACATTTCCATCTCCTGACTTCATTGAGCCCATTCTAGATGCAAATTTTCCCGTGATTGTCTTTACTTTTGAGAACATTTCCTTGGTTCGTCCCTTCCTTCCCTCGTCTTCCATTTCTCTGCATAATTCGTTTAGATGTATTTCTTTATCTTTCCGTGCTTGTTTTTGGAAGGCACTGTTCAGTGCCTTACCGTATCCTTTTCTCCTGCCTTCTTTGCAGCCTTCCTATCAACCGCCATGCATAAGGCTTCTCTCGATAGCCATGTCGTTGTTGTGATTTTCTTCTTCTTTGGGATGTGCTTATCTGCGACTTCGACTATTGTTTTCTTCATCCTCTCCCATAGGTTGTTCGAATCCTCTTCCTCTTCTATCTCATCTCTCTCTAGTACTTCAAACCGATTCTTTATTTCCATCCTGTATTCCAGTGTGATACCCTTGCAGTCGTATCTGATCAATCGATCTCCTTTCTTTATCTTTTTCAATTTCGTTCTCAGTGTTGCTACCAATAGCTCATGGTCAGTTCCACAGTCCGCTCCTGGCCTTGTTCTCACATCTCTTATTGTGCTTTTCCATCTTTTGTTTATCAGTATGTAGTCAATCTGGTTCCTATGCTTCCCATTCGGTGACGTCCATGTGTACAGTCTTCTCTTAGAGACTTAGACTGTTCGAACCATGTGTTCATAATTCCTAAGCCATTCCCTTTGCAAAACTCAACAAGTCTTTCCTCTGCTTCATTCTGTTCACCCAGGCCATGGCTACCCAATGTGTCTCCATCACCTCCGGTGCATTGACCCACTTTCGCATTGAAGTCACCTATGATCACTAGTACGTCGCCCTTCGGAGTTCTGTCCACTGTACTTTGCAGGCTGGTGTAAAAACCCTCATGTTCCTCTTCTGAAGATATCGATGTTGGAGCATATACCTGTATAATGGTTATGTTGACCTTTCCTCCTCTGAATCTTACACTCAAAATTCTATCACTCACCGTATCATATCCCATTATCGCATTTGCACTTGACTTATCACACATGATTGCAACTCCATTTCTTCCTCTCTCTTTTTGTCCTGACATTATTATCCTGTATCCATTCCAGCTGAAATGTCCTTGTCCCTTCCACCTTGTCTCACTTAATCCTATGATTGCTAGGTCCAATTTCTTCATCTCTCCCTGTATCACGTCTATCTTTCCGCTCTGCATACTTCGCACGTTCCATGTGCCCAACTTCATCTTCTGTTTACAGCTCAGGTTGAGTCTTTCCCCTCCGAATCGATCCACCACTAGTCGTCCTTTCGGCTTTAGTCCTGCTGCTTCATTAGACCGAGGGGCCCTTGACTCTCCGTCTTGCTCTTCCCCAGTAGCTTCTAAGTCACGCTCCGGCCTGGGAGTCCCACCATCCGCAACTATCACCGTTTTTGGCTTGGTGTGTCTCATGACGATTCTCTTGGCAAGTTAACAGGGGTGGTTTGCCATTGCCTTCCCCTGGTTTTGCCTGCCAAGCCCGTTCGTTCCCCTTCCTAGGAAGGGTACTAACGGTCCGCACCACAAGAAGGTGGGCACGGAGGACTTTGGTTCACCAGCCCAGGTCGGATCCGAGTCTACGCTCATCAGAGACGTCGGTCAGGTCGCCTCCCCGTGTTACTCTGTATTAGAGTGACTGGTGAACCTTTGCGGAGGAGTATTTGAAAAGGTAAGACTTTAGTTTTGAGTGGAAAGCCCAGGGGTGATAGATAGAGGAACATGAGGATGAGGATGAAGGACGGGTTGCAATGATGATGGAGGCACCAAGAAACTGCGAAATTCAGGGGGAGATCATTCCAGAGGCGTGATGCTGTGATGGAAATGGCTCGGTTGGAGAACTTGAGGTGAGTAGTGACTGGAGGTCGAGAAAGACTGAGAATTGAGGATGATCGGGTGGAGCGGGTTGTCTGAATGGTGAAGAGATCACGAAGGTACTTGGGCTGGGAATATTGTAGGGAGTTGTAGGTTAGTGATAGGACTTTTTTTAGTGGATTCGCTCTGGGATTTTTAACCAATGGAGTGATTTGAGGACGGGAGTGATATGATGATGCTTGGGCGTTCTAGTGACAGCTCTGGCTAGTGAGTTTTGGATAAGCTGTAGACGCTTGATTTGAGTGGATTCAAGGTTCAGGAAAAGAGAATTGCAGTAATCAAGCTTCGAATGAAGGTAGGAATGGTGGAGGCAGTTTTAAGGTCAAGCATGGGTCGTATGCGTCGGAGGTCACGAATGTGCATGAAGCAGGAGCGCGAGAGGTTGGAGATGTGGTTAGAGAAGGAGAGGTGTGGATCAAAAATAACACCAAGATTGCGAACAGGGGAGTCAGAGGTGAAGGTGAGTGACGATGAGTTAGTCGAAAGGTTTATGGAAGGATCAGGGATTTTCTTGATTTGATCAGGAAGGCCTAGGATGATGAATTCGGTTTTGGAAGGGTTAAGGCAGAGAAGATTGGTGAGGTCATCCATCTAGTTGTGTAAAGAGAAAAGGAAGAGAGGAAGGAGGGAGAGGGAAGGAAGAAGGAGGAAGATACATCCTTGTAGCTGGTAACCAGTTATCACCAGTGGTCTGATGTAGATCCAATATGGGCCCAATAGGTATAGGTATCGGAGTCGATCTTTCACGGTGGTAAAGTTCTATAGCATTCCTGCTAAATCGTTGTGCTATCGTTTTCAGTTTAAACTTTTTTACTCAAAAGAACAATTTCGTTCTTTCAACTACTGAGTAGCTTCTTGTTTCAGTTGAACCAACCGAAATAAGAAACTATTTAATTAAACATTCGAATATCTGCATTATGAATCTCTTAGCGTTTGCATTGACAGTTGATATAAGTAATAGTCGTGATTACAATTACAGTTACAATTACAATTCTTTACCTGGGAGTTCGTTCAGTCTGTTGGTTGGTAAGGCTTTCTCCCTCCAGTCAACCGAAGACAGTCATATTAAACTCCGATTAGAATGAAAGCGGAATTTGTTCATATAATATTAGTAGCTCCGAGAATCAGGCAAATTATGCTGTCTGATTGCTGTTCTGTTGTTTAAGAATCGTGTGTGGGCGAGACCAGATCGTCTGGACCAAGCAGATTACCCATTAAGTACTACAAAGATCATCAATGATTTCTTCGTTCAAGAGTTGGCGCAGCCTTACACCCTTCCGAAACTCGGTAAGATCTGTTATACTTTAAAGGATTTAGTTAACCGAGTACTAGGCTGAAAACAAGAGAGTTCGATGACTGGTGCTTACGGTTTACTGGGCTGATTACCTACGACCTGTGGGGCGTGGTGGCTCAGTGGTAAGTTCGACGCCTTGTGACCGGAGGGTTGCAGGTTCGAATCCCACTCTAGCCGCTGCGTACGGACCTTGGGCAAGCCCTTCACTCGCAATTGCTCGTGGCGCTTCGGCGTGAAAATTCCGGCACAGTATCAAATGCTGTAGTTGGGAGCGCCTCTGAGTAGTAGTGGACTTCGAGAGGCGCTATAGAAATATCTGGAATAAAAAAATAAAAAGACCAATTGTCGGTGGCGAAGCATATCGTCATCCACGGACCCAGACGCAGCATTACCTACCAGCTGCGAGGCAGTGCTTTGAGGTAGAGTTCGCGCGTTGCGAGCCTCGTCGCTTCTTTTAGTGCGTCTACTTCGACGCTACAGAGTCCAGGAACTCGAAACACGGAGCCTACTATCAGTTTTGGACAGAAATCCACCGATTGTGCTCTGCGTGTCTTCTAGTTACCTGAACACTATTTGCTTTTTGTTAAAAGTTTTGTTCTGAATGATTTTAACATCATTGATATAGGAAGCGCTTTTATGAGGCACTTAAAAGGCGCCATAGGGTCTAGATTAACACAAACAAACAAGCACACAAACAAGAAAAACATGGACACATACATACATACGTATTACATACATAATTATCAACTAATGAATTGATGAGTAGCCTAAGGTAAGAGAAAAAACATTCAACACAACAATGCAATTGGAAATAGTTTATAGTGCTTCAATTGAATGAAAGACATAACGCGTCTGGCATAACTGTAACATTTTAGATCACTTTGCGGTGCCGGACTTTGCACCGTTTGCAATGGAGAAATGGGGATTGATAACCTACAGGGAGTCTATCCTTCTCTACGATCCACAGAATGTCGACGCCGCTAGAAAGCAAATCAGCGTCTCTTTTATCGCCCACGAATTAGCGCACAATGTAAGATAACAGTAATTAGATTAGAAGAGATTAGATTAAAACACTCTAATGTCTACGCCCTCTTCTATTGACACTGTCACTATATTCTTCCCTATACCTTCGCCTACGATCTTTACTTCTATCTATCTACGTTCTTACTTAGTACTTAGTCCTTCCGGTGCAGGCCTGCACATCGGGCGACACATCTCTTCCACTCTCCTCTGTCCACCCCTAGCCTCTCCGCCTCCTCCCACGTCAGCTCCAGACATCTCAGGTCATCTCTAATTGTCTCCGGCCAGTTCTTTCTCGGCCTTCCTCTTTTCCTTTTCCCTCCAGCGTCCCAGTTCATCACTTGTTTTGCTCTCCTGCCGTATCTACGTATAGGTAGCTCAACTAAGACTATGGCGTGGCTGTCACTTCATGAAAACACAGGCTGAACAATTTTCACAATATTTTCTTTAGAATTCACACACGATATCTGAAACCAATTTCTCTTTTAATGTACAGTCAGCACTCTACAGAAACTTAAAACAAACTGTCAGCCAATCTTTCGCGCGCTCTCGCACGTGAGCCTTCTAACACATGAGCAAGCAACTGATTATATCTGCGCTGCCGGTGTCGCGTGATATTCTATCCGTCCTCACACTATCCGGTGGAGCTGAATAAATTATTCCCCGGATGAAATATACCGTTTTATAGTATCCGGGGGATAAACTACTTCTATCCACCATCGTGTGAAATCATCCCCCAGGGGATAAAAATTTACAGGTATAAGATTATTGAAAAATGCATATAATTAATAAATCTATGCTGTAATCAAATTCAAAAACCAAAAATAGGTAAAACAAGTGACTCTAATTGTTCTAAGTCTTCCAAGCAATGTTCAGAGCAAATCAAACCGAAGTTACAGTAGGAAGATTAACCACACGCGGAAGTAGCATTCTTCCCTTTCTCTTGAGAAAAATTTTGGGAAGAGGCAGCAGGGCGTTGTCGTTGAAACATGTCTCAAGATGTTTTCTCATTCCTGAAGGACCATCGAAGAAATCTCAAAGGCATAGGCAGCTGCGTAGGCCTACAGCCACATGAAGAGCGGTCCTTTTGCTGCTGGCAGAGGAGGACTTTAACATGTAGGTTCCCCGATGTGGTTAGGCGCCTTGTGTAGAGCTGACGCAACTGTCGGCCGATATTAGCCGAGATTTTATTGATACGAATCGACCGATATCAAGCGCGAGCTATACCAATTCACCAAATTAGCACTTTAGTACCTTTTCATGACACTGTCATTTGTGATTGCTGATATTTGTCTTCCTCGTTTTACAACAAGCCCTTCTCCCAACTAATTATGCGAATAGACATTGTTTAATTTACGTCAGATTACAATACCACAAAGAACACAAGAGCCATTGAAGTTGGTTTATTGCCTCAAATGGCTTCACTGCCATGGCTTTGCTGTTGCACCGATTGATACGAATCGACCGATATCAATGTCACAATTTGCCCAAGGCTAAATAGAGTAGATAGGAGAGAGAGAGAGAGAGAGAGAGAGAGAGAGAGAGAGAGAGAGAGAGAGAGAGAGAGAGAGAGAGAGAGAGAGAGACAGACAGACAGACAGACAGACAGACAGACAGACAGACAGACAGACAGACAGACAGACAGACAGACAGACAGACAGAGACAGAGACAGAGACAGAGACAGAGACAGAGAGACAGAGAGACAGAGAGAGACAGAGCAATGAGACGATCATTGACTTCACTGACAAATAAGTATAGCATTTGGCTTTGTCCATGACGACGACTGACATAGATCTAAATTGACTCAAATCGCACAATATGTAGCTATGTTGCAGGGGAATACTTTTTGACGGAGGATTATATCGTAGGCCTACAACTCATGGAGATACTTTTGCACGAGGAGGGTAGTCCCTCCCGTTCAAATTCATCCGGCCTATTGGCAGCCCAACGTCTAGCCAAGTAATATATATATCGTTTGTATACATACATACATACATACACATACACACATAATTATATATATATATATATATATATATATATATATATATATATATATATATTAGAGTGTCCCCAAAATATTTTTTGAATATTTACATGCAGTCCCTCTAAAAAGTTTCTTTATGGTCTCATAATAACACCAGTAAAATTTTATGACATTTCAAAAAATATTGAGGGGTCCCTCAGGACTCTCACATTTTCCCCAAATTGCCATAATTTACGCTCGACGTGTCCAATTTCTAAACAATTTTATACATCAACTTTGGATCCCATGATAAAATGTTAAACACCATTGGAAAGCTCTTAAATAGTAAAATCTGCAAGCATGTAACTTTTTTGAATACATAGGTATAGTTTTACGATCAAATAATAAACAAAATTGAACAAAACTTAAGATTTTTGGACTTTCGCAATATCAGTTATTACCACTAATCGTTAGGAGTAATCATCATTACAAATCCTTGATAATGCAACAAGCCATTGTTTCAGATCCTCCATATTTTTTAACACTCAGAGCGTGCCCGCGTCGTTCTGCTAATTTTTCATCACTGTTTACACATTCAGCAGTTAATTCTTCAATTCTATAATCTAGGCCTACATTTTACATGTCTACAAGATTGTCACGATTGCACTTAGAAAAGTCGTGCCTAAGTTTTTCAACAACTTGTGTACGAAAATGTTTCTGTTCTTCGTTAGTGTTGAACTACATACTGTTACATACTGTTTAAGAGCAACACAACGTTCAGCACTTTTATTCACACATGCCAGGTTATTAACAAACTCACAAGCGATCTTTTACGATTGGCTTTCGGACCACTCTTCAACTGGAATATTGAGAAAACTGTCGTCGATGGCGGTAGTTTGGAAGAAGCTTCGGGAAATGGTGTACGGACTTTCGCTCATAGGACGATCGCTCATAGGACGATCGCTCATAGGACTATCGCTCATAGGAACCATCGCTCATAGGGACGATCGCACATAGGACGATCGCTCATAGGACGATCGCCCATAGGACGATCGCTCATAGGACGATCGCTCATAAGGACGATCGCTCATAGGGACGATCGCACATAGGACTTTCGCTCATAGGACGATCGCTCATAGGACTATCGCTCATAGGGACGGTCGCTCATAGGGACGGTCGCTCATAGGGACTATCGCTCATAGGACTATCGCTCAAAAGGACCATACATACATACATCATTGTTAATCCACACATAATTAATTAATTACTACAAATTATCATTTAGTATTTAATAATGTTTCCTTTACTCTTTATTACAGCCTCAAGTCGATTAGGCATCGAGCCGATTAGATTTTTCAGAGTTGTCAGAGGTATCGATGTCCATGCCTTACGAAGCCGACGTTTTAAGGTGTTCAATGTCTGGGGTTCGGGATCGGCATAAACAGTTGCCGCCATAATACTCCAAACATTTTCTATTGGTGACAAATCCGGCGAATTAGGCGGCCAGTCCCCCGGTGAGATGTATCCATTGATATTTTTGTTCAACCATTCGACTGAAGCACGTGCACCGTCTTGTTGAAATAATCCTTCGCCGTTATTATGAAACATTTTTGTGGCTGTTAACTGAGCGCAGACTGCAGTGCGCTGGAATGCGGGTTTGACTTCTTTCTCCAGTATCTCATTAATGTAATAACTCGAAGTGACTGAAGTTTTATTTGGAATGATATGAAGTTTGGTTAATCCAACAGATGTCATGCCTCCCCACACCATAACTGAGGGACTGAACTTCACCTGTGGAGCGCACGGAACAGAACTTTCTTGTGATCCCCACACAACGTCGTTCTTACTGTTAGGTACGTGGTAGAGTTTGAAGGGCGATTCATCACTGAACATAACACGCGACCAATCAATATCCTTAAACTTCTTCGCGAAGTTTACTCGGCGAACTTTGTAAGCATCAGTTAACTTTGGGACTTTTTTCTCTTGAAACTCTTCCATTTCAGCGTCGTCCGCATAAAACGCCTTATTGTCTCTTTGCTTCCAGCAAGGCGTTTGTGTTTTAACCGACGTTCTAATTTTCGCAAACTCTGTCCTCGCCGATATTTAGACTGTTTGATAGGTTTTTGAGCGGCAGCAGTCAGCACGGACTTACGACCACCGTGATATCGATTCCGCAGCGTCTCGTTTGGACTCTGCTTGTAGCGTTTGGCCCACTTGCTAATCCACGATTTAGAACGACCCAATTTCTTTCCTATAACACTGTAACTGTACTTTTCTTCCAATAATGTAATAGCTTGAGCCCTAATTTGCGATTCATTTAAGGCCGCCATTGCCTAATCGGCGTATTCACTAGTCAATGATAACGCTGCTTGTTTACGTTTGCTTGGCACGAATTTGATGACGTCACGGATATTGGCGCTAAACTTTTAATAAGTGAGCTAGTGATCTAATTTTTTTGCGTAACATTCTCATTTAAACAACCTATCCTCCAGTATACAACTTTCCATATTATATTGTGTATAACATATATTTGTCTGCATTCAAAATCGTTCTCGACCTATCGAGTCACCCTATAGTTTTGAAGTATAGGCACATCAAAGTAGGGACATTTCAGAAATATTTGTGAAGTCATTTGGAATATTTGATCAGTTTTATAATTGGTAGCCAATTGGAAGTGTAGTTAATAATTGCTGGCTAATTGGAAGCTAATTGCTAGCTAATTGGAAGGTTATTTAATAATTGCTAGCTAATTGGAAGTTTATTACTCGCGTCCTACTTTGATTCGCATATATATTAGAAATAATGAAGTAACATCAAACGAACATTCAATAACGGTTACACAATAACAATGCTGTACGTACAATAACACCAAACGGCGTAATAAACTATGGTCTCAGTGTATTATCGATAACTGTACTTTTCTATGGTCATATGAGCGATAGTCCCATTCTCTCTCTCCTCCCAGTCTGCTGCTACCCTCGTTCATGCTCCCATTACCTGTCGGCTGATTACTGCTGTTCTCTCTACATTGGTCTCCCTCACACTCGACTGCATTGCATTGAACGCGTCCTACGCTCTGCTGCGCGCCTGGTTTGGCGCATCTCCAAGTCTGGTCACGTATCTGACTACATGCGTGACGTCCTCCACTGGCTTCCTTTTTCGCAACGCATTGTATACCGGATTGCTTTTATTGTCTGGCAGTGTCAGCTTGGCCGCGCTCCTTTCTATCTACGTGATCTCTGCTTTCCAGCGTCCGCACTTCTTTGTCGCCGTTCACTCGGTTCCGCCGCCCGCAGTGACTTACATGTTCCTTTCGCTCGCACTGCAAACATGCATCAGCGAGCATTCTTCGTTGCTTTTCCCACTATCTGGAATGGACTTCCTCTTGAATTGCGGTCTCTTCCTCGAGACTCGTCCACCTCTTTCTGATCTGCTGAGTCTGCTCATAAGGCTGTCCTGTTTCACCGAGTTTGGGCTGGGAGCGCCTCTGAATAGTTAGCTTGAAGAGCGCGCTATATAAATGTCTAGTTGATTGATTGAACTATGGCTGTTCTAAATAAATGCGCTTAAAAGTTTCCTTTGTTATGAGAATGGTGTCTAATCGTTAGTGTACACCCCTTAACGGTGTCAGGTTCATGGTTGCTAGGCGGTCGCTGTCGATCAACCTCGATGAAGTTATTAAGTCAAGCAGCGTCAAGACCTTTGATGCATTTTACCAGTCTTGTTGTCAAGACCTTAAACCTCAAGACCAAGATCAAGACCAAGACCTTGAACCTCAAGACCAAGACCAAGACCAAGACCTTGAACCTCAAGACCAAGACCAAGACCAAGACTTTGAACCTCGAGACCAAGACCAAGACCAAGACCTTGAACCTCAAGACCAAGACCAAAACCAAGACCCAAAAAATCGCAATCAGGTCAAGACTTCTAAAATTGCCAAGTCGGAATATTCGCTATTTTAATTAAAACATGAGTCTTTTATTTTATTCAAGCAAATTAACTTTAAATGCAAACTGCAGAGGAATCCGAATTTGTATTCAAAAGTCCTTCATGCAAACTATTGTTCCATATGCCTTTTGTATTTTATAAAAACCAATTCGCTCAGAATTTTCTGACCAAGACGTGCCTGGTGTTCTCATAAAAATTCCGCCATGTGAAAATATACGTTCTACAGGTGCTGAAGTCGCTGACACAAACAGAGAAGCTTTTCAAGCACTGGATGTAAATGTACAGATAGTGAGTCCTTTTGAAAATAATCTTCCCATCTTCCCATGGTGTCAGACATACCGTCTTCCCAGACGGTATGTCTGACACAGAATAACTGTTGCTGCTGCCAATGGGTTTTCCTGACCAACAACACTTGTATCCATCCATAGATATTGGTCGTATGATGCAAGCAGGTTTGATACAGAATTCTTGAGTTCTGTTTAATGACTGTTCATATTGACAGCCGGTCTTGGTCTCGGTCTTGCGAGACCAAGACCAAGACTTTGAACCTAAAGACCAAGACCAAGACCAAGACCTTGAACCTCAAGACCAAGACCAAGACTTTGAACCTCAAGACCAAGACCAAGACCAAGACTTTTAAAAACGAACTCGAGTGCACTCGAGACCAAGACCTTGGTCTCGAGGACAACAAGACTGCATTTTACTCCGTGTCCAGAACTTTTGAGTTCTGATCAATTCCAGTTTAATCACTTTGCTAAACTGATGCTTACCTCCAACGAAATCTAATCTCTTCAAATCTAATGCAATGCCATCCTGTCCAATCTGATTTAATCCGACGTAATCTAATCTAATCTAATTTGGCTGGACCTGACTTAATCTAACCCTATATAATCTGACCTGACCTTATTTAACCTAACCTGATCTTATCCAGTCTAATCTAGTGCTTTTTCAGCCGGAACGCGCCGTAATGGCGTTTCGGCACCTTTTTTCAGCTACTAAAAAATAATTTCTTTATTTTAATAATGACACAATTATCGCGCAGTTCAGTTAATGTCTCTAGGGGGTCCGGCCTAGACTGTGTGGCAAAAGGTCTTTCGATTAAAATGTTGCTGCAATGTCGTAAATTCATCATCATATCGTTATGTCTCAATACCCGAACGACGATGAGGTCCCAGCGCCGAAGAACCAGGCTCCGAGGAGGTCGAACGACGATGAGGTCCCGGCGTTCCAGCGGGGCTCCAGCCAACGAGCAAGGCTACGGGAGGCTTTACGACGAGGTCCCAGCGAGCGAAGAGCGAGGCCCCGAAGTAACCAGACAACGATGAGCCCACATCGAACGAAGAGCCAGACTCCGGAGAGGCTAAGCGACGATGAGGCTCCAGCGTTCCAGCGGGGCTCCAGCCAACGAGCAAGGCTATGGGAGGCTGAACGACGAAGCCTCCAGCGAGCGAGGAGCCAGGTCCCGGAGTGGCCCAAACGAGGATGAAGCCTTACGAGCGAAGAGCCAATCTCCAGCGTACGTGCGAGGAACGAAGTGAAGAGCGACTCTCCATCTCCAACGTACGTGCGAGAAACGAAGTGAAGAGTGACTCTCCATCTCCAACGTACGTGCGAGGAACGAAGCGAAGAGCGAATCCCCAGCGTCAAGCGAGACTTCAGCATTCCTGGGAAAAGCGAGACTTCGGGGAAGACCAACGACGTTGAGGCCCAGCGAATCTTCAGCGTACGTGCGAGGAACGAAGTGAAGAGCGACTCTCCATTTCCAGCGTACGTGCGAGGAACAAAGCGAAGAGTGCATCCCCAGCGTCAAGCGAGACTTCAGCGTTCCTGGGAAGAGCGAGACTTCGGGGAAGACCAACGACGTTGAGGTCCAGCGTATCTCCGGTGCACCTGTTGAGGTCCAGCGAATCGCCAGCGTACGTGCGAGGAACGAAGTGAAAAGCGAATCCCCAGCGTCAAGCGAGACTTCATGAGCGTTCCTGGGAAGAGCGAGACTTTGGAGAAGACGAGCGACGTTGAAGTCCAGCGAATCTCCGGAGCACCTGTTGAGGTCCAGCGAATCTCCAGCGTACGTGCGAGGAACGAAGTGAAAAGCGACTCTCCGTTTCCCGCGTACGTGTGAGGAACAAACCGAAGAGTGAATCCCCAGCGTCAAGCGAGACTTCAGCGTTCCTGAGAAGAGCGAGACTTCGGGGAAGACGAGCGACGTTGAAGTCCAGCGAATTTCCGGAGCACCTGTTGAGGTCCAGCGAATCTCCAGCATACGTGCGAGGAACGAAGCGAAGAGCGAATCCCCAGCGTCTAGCGAGACTTCAGCATTCCTGGGAAAAGCGAGACTTCGGGGAAGACCAACGACGTTGAGGCCCAGCGAATCTCCAGCGTACGTGCGAGGAACGAAGTAAAGAACGACTCTCCATTTCCAGCGTACGTGCGAGGAACAAAGCGAAGAGTGAATCCCCAGCGCCAGGCGAGACTTCAGCGTTCCTGGGAAGAGCGAATCTTCGTGGAAGACCAACGATGTTGAGGTCCAGCGAATCTCCGGTGCACCTGTTGAGGTCCAGCGAATCGCCAGCGTACGTGCGAGGAACGAAGTGAAGAGCGAATCCCCAGCGTCAAGCGAGACTTCAGCGTTCCTGGGAAGAGCGAGACTTCGGTGAAGACGAGCGACGTTGAAGTCCAGCGAATCTCCGGTGCACGTGTTGAGGTTCAGCGAATCTCCAGCGTACGTGCCGAACGTCAACCGCGAGCAGACACGGTTGACTGTCTCCAGCGTTACTTCTTTTTGTAGCTTTCACATTTCTTGTTGCTCCCTTTCTGGCTAATTCGTCAGTAATATAACATTCGATAGAGGCGCCAGCTATGGCGAGCAGGACTCCGCCGAGCGCCGCACAGCGAATCAACAGTTAAACTCCAGAGCGAAATTTTGCAACAATAATTAGGTTATTTTAATTTAATTTCAGTGTTTGGAACTGTTTTCAGTGTTTATTGAGATACCTCCTAACCTCCAATCCCGTTTTTCTCGGGATTTTAGCCCGCCCATAATTGTTCAGTTCCGAACCTTTTTCCTAGAAAAAAAAGCACTGGTGTAATCTAATCCAATGTAAATGATGCGCACTTTTCAAATGTAATCTCATCTTAGCTAATGCAATGCTATCTTATCCTACCCAATCTAATCTAAATTCCGTCATCATACTGTAGTGCACAAGGCAGTTGATGGCCGCGTTAACTGAAACTCTAGTCCAAATCACAATCAGTTGACTCAGCCATTTACCTTCTCAAACTCCTTAGGGGGTGCCTATAAATGAACAGTAGAACAGACGGCGCTTTGCATGGCTGCCATACAATTAGTTTCGACTCCTGTTAAACTTGTTACGACTATATTATGTAATCTTACTGAGTACTTGTCAGCTTGAATTTAATAAACTATTATTATTACTATTATAGTTGAATTACCCTGCTCGAAATGCAATGGTTTTTTTTATAGCGGAGACCTCTCTATTCCGTGGAATTTTATGCTTTCTACTTTCTGTCGATTTCTTCTTAAGTTGAAAGTGTCTTTCATTGCCAGTATTTCGGAAGTCTCGTGACCTGTCGAAACTGGAGCGAGTTGTGGCTGAACGAAGGCTTGGCTACTTTCTACGAATACAAGGGTGTCGTCGCAGCAGAACCAGGAATGCATTATGTTAGTAGAAAGGCCTTATACACTCGTAAACGAAAAACTTGAAGCTGATTAATAGTATATATACCGAAGGTTGTAAACGATTGTAAACTTGCTAATTAATTAATTAATTGACTCGACTCAGTTATCTCTTGATGCAAGATTTCATGTAGGCCTAAGCGTAAAAAATCCGTATCAGAGACCCAAACTTATTCACTGGTGTTTAGACCTTACTTCAACTTAGACCAATCACAATCAAAACGAAACATGCAGATCTGATGATTAAATGAGAGGTCAATGTTCCGCAAGATCAAAAGAACAGTGTTCACACTGCAGTACAATAGGAATGGGTCTCTTTTAAACATGAGAACCAAATGTAACAATTAAGAATTGACTTGAACCTCTGAATGCAAATGTTGAGGTGCAAACCTATTAGAGATACACATCTACTTGTATTCAACGCTTTGTATTACTATTACTTCATTAGTCGTTATCAGTTATTTACATTTGCACAGATGTAAGTTTTTCAACGGTCGTGTCAGAGTACGAATTTCAAAGCTAATCGGGTGTTAACGCTATGCATAAATTCGACCGTATAGCTCAAACACTGAACAATAAGGAAATGCTTGTCAACCATATTGCATAAGTAACTCTGGTTAGGGTTTCCTGAAGTTATGCCAAACAAATAAACTATTGCATTGCAACTAGTGTAAGTTGTCATTTAGTTAAGTGATGTCATGGTGTCATATGCTGCATACATATAGGATGGTCAATTCTTCACTCTTGTCGTCCAGTCAATGATGATCGATGAAGCATTCAATACATCTCGGCCAATTGTCATCAAAACAGACACTCCGAAAACTTCAATTGATCTGTCCGATGAACTAGTCTACAACAAGGTGCAATGACAGTATCAAACACTTGGATCGCGAATAAGCTGGTGCCCTGCGCTTAGCTTCTGAGTAGCGCTGTAGAAATTTCGAAAATAGCCTTACGATTAATATAATCCTAACCACACAGGTTAAAGTGCTAGTAATTTTAAGCTATTGGCTCTTTTAAATAAATCTAATTTTGTCTCTCTATATAACATCATAAGACAATAATAGGTCTATCGTTTTGATAGGCTCAAAAATGGCTCAATAAGAGCCCAGACAAACGTAAAGATAAAAAAAATCAGAGTCATGCAGAGTGAGGTAGAGAAACAAACCACTAAGACTGTTGATGCAAAAAGAATCAAGTAAAAGATAAATTAAAATAGGGGCCTATTTAGATTAATTGTGAGTGTTTGAATAAAGTGATTAAGAGAGCAAGCTTGCACGAAATTTGAACTTCTAAAATAACACAAGTCAGAATAATGTGGTTATAGAAAGCTTTCAAGAAATCTCTTTCATCTCTGAAATGACGTGAATAGAACAGTTCGTCATCATTTGCAAATGCTATATTCCCGTTTGTTAATTTGCAATAACTGGGGGGTCGTCCATTAATTATGTCAACAAAATGAGGAAGGGAGGGGGTTTGAAAAAGTTTCACAATTCTTGACAGAGGGAAGACAACTTGACGTCAGCCAGAGGTGCCCGCAGCGTGACGCACGTGCTTCCACCCACCAAATCAAATCCACACAAGGAATGGGCATCGCATCGATATTTTTGTTAAACGGTGATACGGCATGTTAAAGCATTAGAAGTTATCTAAATTGAAATTTTTTACGCTTTTTTGTAGCTACTCACTACTCTACATGTATCTATGGCAAATATTTCAATTTTCTTACTTTTATCTATGGTGGCAAAGCGGACAAGCGGCCATATTATTTGTTCATGAGAGGTGTGTGCGTCCAATATTTTTTAGCCTTCGGGCGCCCCTGACGTCAACAATTATTTAATCAAAAGCATGGTGAAAGAGATACATCGGGATCAAAAGCAACTATAGATTTGGAAAGTCTTTATATGTGATATATTTATTTTTGGTTTGTAATTCAATCAAACGCAATATTTTCTTCGTTTTAAATTATCTTGTTTATTGTTCCAAGAATAATGAGAAAAAGTACCGGTACTGCGTAATCTCTGAAATGCGAATATCCTGGTTCTTTTCGAAAATCTAATATTTCGAGTTTCTTTTCGATGGAAAGATAGGCCTAATTTATCTCGGAGGGGTAACAATTTTTGACATGATTTTATTAGGGAGGTCCTTGAATGTTTGACAGTTGTTGACAAGGGGAGGGGGTCAAAACTGCCTAAAATTTGTTGACATAATAATGGACGACCCCTAGCCTGAATGTTAAAAGGACAATAATTAGTACATCTTATAAAGCGAATAGTCTGAAAAAATGCGTCTTTGTTTTTCCGATTAGTCAAATATACCCAGAATTGCCTCTTTTGTTTTAAAGAGTTCTGACTGCATGCAAATGTACACAAACTACTGGCTTCCTTCGTATCTTGCACATTTCGGGATAGGGAAATTTGGCCCCCGGACGAATCGCCCATGTAAGATTCGCCCCCGACTATTCGCCCCAGGGAAGATTCGCCCCCAGAAGTTTCGCCCCCGGAAGATTCGCCTCCACGTAGGCCCTATATCGATTAACAGCGACCAAGTAAGTAATACGAGTTATATTTTCATCGTAGATCCCGCTTCTATTCTTAGTTACATGTTCATCGCTAATCCAGCTTCTAGTCTACAGTTACATTTTCATCATAGATCTCGCTTCTATTCTTAGTTATATTTTCATCGTTAATCCAGCTTCTAGCCTTAGTTACATTTTCATCGCTAATCCACTGGATTAGCGAGAGGCTGGATTAAATCCAGCCTCTAGTCTTAGTTACATTTTCATCGTTAATCCAGCTTCTAGTCTTTGTTACATTTTCATCATAGATTCCGCTTCTAGTCTTAGTTATATTTTCATCGCTAATCCAGCTTCTAGCCTTAGTTAGATTTTCATCGTTACGCCAGCTTCTAGACGTAGTTACATTTTCATCGTTAATCCAGCTTCTAGTCTTTGTTACAGTTTCATCATAGATCCCGTTTCTAGTCTTAGTAACATTTTCATCGTTAATCCAGCTTCTAGTCTTAGTTACATTTTCATCGTAGATCCCGCTTCTATTCTTAGTTACATTATCATCGTTAATCCAGCTTCTAGTCTTAGTTACATAACTAAGACTAGAAGCTGGATTAGCGATGAAAATGTAACTAAGGCTTGAAGCTGGATTAACGATGAAAATATAACTAAGAGCAGAGGCGGGATCTATGATGAAAATGTAACTAAGACTAGAAGCGGGATCTATGATGAAAATGTAACTAAGACAAGAAGCTGGATTAACGATGAAAATGTAGCTAAGGCTAGAAGCTCGATTAGCGATGCAAATGTTACTAAGACTAGAAGCGGGATCTATGATGAAAATGTTACTAAGACTAGAAGCGGGAACTATGATGAAAATGTAACTAAGACTAGAAGCTGGATTAACGATGAAAATGTAACTAAGACTAGAAGCTGGATTAGCTATGAAAATGTAACTAAGGCTTGAAGCTGGATTAACGATGAAAATATAACTCAGAATAGAAGCGGGACCTATGATGAAAATGTTACTAAGACTAGAAGCGGGATCTATGATGAAAATGTAACTAAGACTAGAAGCGGGATCTATGATGAAAATGTAACTAAGACTAGAAGCGGATTCCATGATGAAAATGTAACTAAGACTTGAAGCTGGATTAACGATGAAAATGTAACTAAGACTAGAAGCTGGATTAGCTATGAAAATGTAACTAAGGCTTGAAGCTGGATTAACGATGAAAATATAACTAAGAGTAGAAGCGGGATCTATGATGAAAATGTAACTGTAGACTAGAAGCTGGATTATCGATGAAAATGTAACTAAGACTAGAAGCGGGATTTATGATGAAAATATAACTAAGACTAAACGCGGGATCTATGATGAAATGAAACTAAGGCTATAAGCTAGATTAGCGATGGAAATGTAACTAAGACTTGAACCTGATAATCGATACAGGTGGGGCGAATCTTCCGGGGGTGAAACTTCCGGGGTCGAAAAGTCCTAGAACCGCACATTTCACCTCTTCATATGACAAGACCTGACTCATTGCCTGGCGTAGTTCCTCGTACTACAGTTAACCTCGTTTAAATTTGAATCGTTTTTTCTCAATTATATAGGGAGCAGCTGTTGTGAAAATGATTGAAAGTTTCCTTGGTCAAGACGCCTTCAAAGTTGGAATCAGGGTAGGACAATGCAATCTTCTGCTAAGCAATTTACACATTTAGTTTAAACACACACACACAAACACACACACACACACATATTAGGGTGGTTCAACTTCCCATGTAAAAAAATAAATTTCAAATTTCAACTTGGGTCATAGTTGCCCTTGTTTCTAAATACCAGAGGAGCTTACAGGCCAAAAATGAAACGGATTCAATAATATTTAGAGGTGGCTCAAACCTGAACATTTTAACTGACATTATGAAAATTACTAAAGTTCCGAAAAATTATCGCTTGTTTTCTTATTTAATTTAAACATTTTCATTAAGGTCGGTTTTTTTTTCACTTCTGTTATGTTTTCACTTGCTTTTATGTGTTTGATATATGAAAAATTACAATTAAATTTTACAAATTGAAGTTTTAAATAATATTAATTTGTTATGCTATCCAGCGTTTTTGCTTCCACAACCTTCGGAACTACCAATGGACCAGATGTAGACTTATTGAAACGATTTAAAAAAGAATGGCCAAAGTTTAACAAAACCAATTATGACACTGCTGACGAAACACTCTTCAGTTGGTCCATGATGGGTATCCGTCAAAGATGGCTACATGCTACCAAGATGCTGTGGAAAACCAGCACCAACGTGAAGAAGATTATGGCGAGCTTCTGCAATTATTGTGTTTCATCTTCCTTGGTGGGTGTTCGAGAGAACACCCACCAAGTTCGAGTTCCTGGGGCAATGCACCATGGGAGGTGGATGGCCAAGGGCATCTATTCTCTCAAAATCCTTGTTTTCAAGAATCAAATGACTCTCGACATCTGGGAGAGAAAAGCTTTAACCTTTTTGTTTCCCTTGTCTATGGGAGACTTTGGCATGAAGTTTGCTTGGCAGAGATAACTCCATGCAATGACTTGAAGCTGCTGAACTTGTTGGAAGTCTATACCCTCAACAATATTGTGAAACAATGCAGCCATAACAGCTTTCAGGAGACACCTCTGGTATTTTTTCCGATCATTTAATTGGCCTGGCCTTTTTTGACCACCGCGTTGATGTTAATACAAAGGCCACCATGGCTAAGAATCTCAAACATGCTGAAAAGAAGATACCATCAAACAGGATTGCAAGTAAAACATTCAACTTGGGATATCCACTAGAATCATTAGGCCCTTTGTAACAAGCTAAACATCTCGGCTCATTGGGCAGAAAAGGCCCAGGCTTTCCTCTCGACACGCTAGGCTTTTGGCAACCGCAGTTGGATCCAATTTATCTCCAATTGACAG
>OY744604.1:72609778-72614778 GCA_963556255.1 Allolobophora icterica
AATGGTCAATAAGCCCATGGACTGGAATAATTGGAAGGTCTGGGAATTTCTTGGGGATCTAGTAATAACTCGAATGATGCGCTTTTGTAGGACTACAAGACGTTGTAAGTTTGACTTGTAGTTTGCTGCCCAGACTAAATTGCCATAAGAGAGGTAAGGGTATACAAGTGAATAGTAAAGATTTAACAGAATTTTTGAGGGGATGAGTGAGGAAATGCGTGTGATGATCCCAACGGTTTTAGAAATTTTATTTGCAATGTGAGCAATATGGACAGACCAGTTGACGTGTTGGTCAATGTGAATACCCAGAAATTTAACAGAGGAAACTTGGGGTATTGGTAAGTTGTTAATTAAAATTGGTTCACTGAGCTGGGGAATTAGTTTGTGGCTTGAAGAGAATAGTATATAGTTGGACTTATTTATGTTAAGGGATTATTTATTAGCTTTAAACCACTCAGAAATAAGGTTTAATTCAATGTTGATGGTCGTTACAATTTGCCGGGGAGAGGACCCAGAGAGGAATACATTTGTATCGTCAGCAAACAGTACGACGTGGAGGAGCGATGAGGCTTTAGAAAGGTCATTAATGTAAATAAGGAACAGAAGAGGACCTAGGATGGACTTGACACAGTAGTAGAGTGGATGATTACTTTCAATTTAGTATATTGGGCACGATGTTCGGGTAACAATTGTTCAAGTTATATCCATTCAAATTAGTTGCATTCCTACTGGACCACCATGTATATATATCCAGTCTTGTTGTCCTCGAGACCAAGGTCTTGGTCTCGAGTGCACTCGAGTTTGTTTTTGAAAGTCTTGGTTTTGGTCTTGGTCTTAAGACCAAAAGTCATAGTCTTCATCTTGGCCTTGAAGTTCAAAGTCGTGGTCTTAGTCTTGAGGTTCAAAGTCTTGGTCTTGGTTTTGCAAGACCAAGTCCAAGACGATTTATTACGAGCTGAAACCCACCACGGCACCAATACATTTTTGGAGAGTCTAGCTACATATATTCTCCTGCCAACCATTACTAGACCCACTAGAATCACTACTTATTCCGCTAGTCTGATCAATAATATCTATTCTAACGCCTGGGCCAAGCTCGCTAATGCCGAAATTATTATATCCGATATTTCGGATCACCTCCCTCTTCTCTCATCGTTTAACTTGGAATGTTTGTGTCACGATTTCCCATGCTACACAAGTCCTTTCATCTATGTAAATATTGTTAAACGAATTGTATTAGTCAAGGAGTAATTTAAATGCCCGCTTGATATACATAATTAGCTTATTATGTTAATTAATTAGAAACAGCACCTGATAGCCAGCACTATAAGGGCTATAAAATTTAGCTTAGGACTTTTGGGTTACATTACGGCTTTGAGGCTAAGAAGAGCGAAACGTAGATACGCCTCATTGGTTGAATCAAATATCAACTGCTTACCTTGAGCGCCGTGTGCAAAACTGCTGACGTATACAAGAATCCGTTGAACTGAACTTAGTTATGCGGTAGACGGCGAAGAGATGGTTGCATCTATGAAATAATCCGTCGCAAACTCGTAATTCGTTTTAATAACGAATAATTGTTGGAGAGGTTAAACGTTGAACCTCTACGGTCGAAAAGTGAGGTTAAGTGGCGGAACTTTGGTGTAACTTCAGTGAACGGTTGAGCGTTGACAGTCGTTTTTAAATCGTACATCGAACTGATAGTTGCGTCATAACCAAATCAGTTGCGAAAACGATTATACTTTCAATTAGCAGAAGGAACCAAAGTCGGAGAGGTGACTTCACGAGCTGTTGAACACTTTGTGGAATATAGTGCGTTTAAGAAAAGAACTGTCTTCTCCAAAAGGGAGACGTTTTGGGAGTATAAAAACGGCACGTATATTTATTCGAAGACCAGAAAACGGACGATGAAAAGAGAAGTCGCATCACTGAAGAAATCTACAACGGAGGAAGCGTAGAATCGATTCCTTTAGAAGATACTAGACGGTTGTGTGAGAAACTTTCCTTATTGTAGATCTACATGGGGTGGTTAGTTAGGCCATAATATTAGAATAAACTTGTAGTCAGGTGCTGGCTAGGTAGGGATAATATAGGAGTACATATTCATGTTGATAACTAGACATTAAACTAGTTCATTATAATTACATGAATTGATTTGCTATCTTAAAATATTGATATATAATTGAATATATACATTTCATATCAAAACATACGATGAATGTCTCTTTATTCACACAGCTGTTTGACATTACTCATTTGCATCTTAAGTTGGGTGGCTCCTTGTGGATTGATCTTTAAGTAACGTGGGTGCAGATCAGCACTAAACCTCTATATACTTTAGAGGAGCATTACAGTTTGACTCTTATCGATTCTCATGTGGAAAGTAGACTAATTAATAATGAACAAAAGAAGGTATTTCTTAAAAATGTAGATGAAACGGACTGGGCCTCAGTATATGAAGCTTGCAATAGGAGCGATGCCAACGTAGCATATGAACTTTTCTAAAATAAATTTAAAACCAGTTACGACTTTGCATTTCCTAAGATCCACTCCACAAAGAAAAAGATTAAAATTAAACACCCCTGGATGACACAGGGTCTTCTTAAATCCAGAAATAAAAAGGCTCGACTCTATCTAAAATATGTAAGAAACCCCACTTCCACCAACAAGGATAAATTTACTATCTTTAGAAATATATTTAAAAAAGCTAGAAATAATGCTGAAAAGAGCTATTAGGCCTACCAGGTCGAATTTCTCAAGCACAGTACTAATCTGAAAAAGACCTGCGACCTCATTCGCTCAATTATAAAATTGGGCAAAAAGACACCCAAATAGAGTCCTTAAAGGTCGACAATATAGAAAGTAAGGATCCCTTATTTATGGCCACTGCTCTCAACAATTATTTCACCAATATAGCCCAATCCTTAGCTGATCAGATTCCTGCTACCCTTACCTCCTTCACTAAATACCTCAGTCCTCCCTTACCAAGCTCCTTTGGCCTACTTCCCACCTCCCCAACTGAAATTCTACAGCTTGGCTCGGTAATTAAAACATCGCACAGTAGAGGCCTCGATGATATTGATCCCTCCCTAGCCATACTTAGCCTATCTTCTTTAGCTGCTCCACTTGCTGAATTATAAATTGCTCATTTAACACGGGCGTAGTTCCCCAGGCCCTAAAAATTGCTAAAGTTATCCCTATCTTTAAAAAAGGAAATAGGTCCGAGGTTTCCAACTATAGACCCATCTCAATTCTTCCTTATTTTTTGCAAAATATTATGAAAAATTGATGGTTAAGAGACTTTCCATATACATTCAACAGTCTCACATCATTTTTCACTCCCAGCATGGCTTCCAGGCGGGGCAATCCCCATTCCTAGCCTTAATAAACATGTACGACAAAATTTCCCAAACTATCGATAATAATGAGTATTCCATAGGTATTTTCTTAGATTTGGCCAAGGCCTTTGATACGGTGAATCATGGCATATTACTTAATAAATTATCTAACTATGGCATAAGAGGCACCCAATTGGAATGGTTTGTAAGTTACTTGAGTGATAGGTTGCAATATGTCACTTGTAATGGTGCCGCATCCGAATTAAGAAGTGTTAAATTTGGAGTGCCACAAGGCTCTAACCTCGGTCCCTTGCTTTTTTACTCTTCATATATGACCTACCTAACGCCTCATCTCTTTTGCCCTTTATATTATTTGCGGAAGATACTAATATCTTTCATTCTGACAAATCCTTTCTTAATCGTATTCATAATATCAACATTGAGCTTGAGCATGAATCTGAATGGTTTTGGCTAACAAGCTTTCTCTAAATATAGATAAAACGGCCTTTGTCCTTTTTAAGTCCAACAGAAAAGTTGAACCACCAGATAATTCTATAAATCTTGTAATAAATAATAACGTAATTAATAGGGTCAACAGTGCGAAATTCTTGGGAGTGATAGTAGATGAGCATTTAACTTGGGACTTGCATATTAAAAGCATCTCTAGTAAGATAGCGAAAACATCGGTGTAATTCACCGTGTCTCCCACAAACTTCCCTCTACTGTACGCACTCAACTTTATTACTCCATAATTTACCCTTATTTATCCTACTGTTCTATTGTCTGGGCCTCCACTTATGCTACCAGACTACGCAAATTGTTATTATTGCAAAAATGAGCTGTACGTACCACCACGGGATCTGCTTGGTATTCCCACACTGACTCTATCTTTTTACATCATAAAATACTTAAAATAGGCCAAATAAGAAATTATCAAGTGGGTTTGTTTATGTATATGTTTACTAGGAATCTTTTACCCTTAAAGTTCAGGCTTATCATAAAAAAGCTCTGACCTCCACTCCCACAATACCAGAAACGTCGCCAAATACAGACGGGTCTATGCCCGTACGAATACTAGAAATTTCTCTATTAGTGTAATAGGACCCCAATTTTGGAACGCACTTCCTATGGCTCAGTCCAGGTCCTTTGCCTGCATAGGTCCCTCACTTTGGAACCGACTTCCTCCTTCTGTCCGCACCACCATTCTCTCTGGTAGCGTTGCTTCTTCCTTTTCTCACCTTAAATCCTGCTTTTTCTCTCGGGGTCTCGCGCACTGGGAGCGCCTCTGAATGGTATATACCGTGAGAGGCGCTTTATAAATGCCCATATACAATACAATACAATACAATACAATACTTCCACTTTCTTTACAACAAGTAGGGTCACTTTTTAGTTTTTAAAGACTTCTCCAACAGTATTAAGTCGAGACCAACTGCTGAACCCACTTTCATGTATTATATGGATTATGTTATCCTCCTCCATTGTACACGTTGCATTATTTATGTCTACTCTGTTATCACTGATAATCCCCTTTCGAGTGAGTACTCTCGGCTTACAAGATCTTCTCCTCCCTCTTGTCCTTTTCACTCTAATTTGTATTTCTTTAGTCTCCTTGTGTATCTGCTGTGTATTTCAATAATTCTTTCTCCTCTAACTTACTCA
>OY744604.1:72619778-72637278 GCA_963556255.1 Allolobophora icterica
CTCGCGGAAAAATAACTACAGCAATGATAACAATAATAATAATGGTTATGATGATGATGATGATGATGATGATGATGATGATGATGATGATGATGATGATGATGATGATGATGATGATGATGATGATGATGATGATGATGATGATGATGATGATGATGATGATGATGATGATGATGATGATGATGATGATGATGATAATGATGATGATGTCGAAGTCGCTGTTGGTGATAATAATAATAATAATAATAATAATAATAATAATAATAATAATAATAATAATAATAATAATAATAATAATAATAATAGTAACAATAATAGTAATAAATAAATAATACTAATACATATTGGCATAATAGCACAGGAGCATATTGAATGTAAACACAAAAATGAATTGCTGTACAGGAGGCTGATCCGAACTCTGACCTGAAGCGGTTAATGTCTTCGTGGGTTTACTTAATGGGTTATCCGGTTGTAACCATCGACTCTGCTGCTGACGATACGATCATGACTGTGTCTCAGGAAAGATTTCTGCTCGACCCTACATCCGACCCGCAAAGTCCGCCAACACCAAACGGGTAATCGAAAATTTCAGCCTACTTAGATTTATTATTTATTTATTAAGAAAATGTATTTAACGCCACAACCGGAAATAATGCTCTCTGCACCAGCTTAAGCGATGCTAAATATAAGTCTCTTAATCAAGAACAGGACGTTTATAAGTTAGCAAACATTGCTCAGATAACTAAGAGAGTCACCAGTGCCTACTCGCGCACGCACGTGGAGCCCGTAGAGCCCAACGAAAGGATTCCCAGCTAGAGTTATAACTACATGGAGACTCGTGATAGTGTAGTGATTAGCGTGCTGCATTTTTAATAGTTCTATTCCCGCTATTTTAGAAATAAATTTCGAAACGTCTGTTACAATGGCGTCCATTAGCGAACTCAGCTATAAAAGAGTGCACTCACCGCACACTGTTGCGGGGCAGCAAGAGAGAGGACTAATCACTCTCTCTCGAGTATTGAGGTTTTGATAGTGAATTCGCTAACATGTTATACCCTTCTGGGGTTAGCCTAAAAGACTTCTCCTTCTAGTTGTACAAGGTGTCAAAAAAGAGGAACGCCAATGTCTATTGCAATACTTGAAATTTTTAAACCTTTTTAATACATTTGAAGCATCACTAGTGGAAGATAAAAGTATTTATTTGCAATGAAATTTTAAATTTTAAATATATCCACCATTAGACGGGCTTACAAGCAAATTCCGTTTCTTCACTGAAAACAATCGGTTAGAATTAACGAAAATGTTTCGTAATAACATGCAGCCGTTTTAAAGATACAGTACCATTCACAATTCATAAACTAAGTTGCATATTTTTTTTATTAGAAAATAAATAAGAATGAAATTTTTTAAATTCGACTTAAATGTCTTATACTTTGGCATAAGTTAGTCGAATCTATGCCTAAGGTTTCTCTTTCTGTGCTCAGAGGTTAGGCCTACAAATTGATTATGGTAGACCATAGAATGCTGATACGTTTATGGATAGACCTGTTTGATCTCTTTACGGTAAATAGCTGAACAGTTTAAGAATAATTGTTAACGACGACACAACACAGTAGCGGGGATGATTGGATAAACTCTGTCACTTAATCTCCTCGTGAACCGTCTGATGCATCAGTATGAAGGTTGTAAGATTTTCTTCAATTAAGTTACTTGATAGTTTCCATCCTATTGTTTGCGTCCAAGTCTGTCTAATTGCAATTATAAAGTAATGATTGATCATGTTTTCGATTCAAACTCAATAAGCTCAAACTCAACGGATACCGCATATGTAAAGTGGCAAATGCTACATAAGAACAATTTAAAAATTGTAAAGAAAATATTACTTTATTCTGCAAAAGAGTCAAAAAGCTACATAGAGTCAAAACTATTTGGCCTGTGTATGTGCGTAATAACTCAAGTGATGAAGGCAAAGTATTTAAAATTTCTAAATTTAATAAAAATTAAACTTTAGGTAAATTTCAGAGAACAACAAATAGATTTGTACATTTGTACTCGACAACTAAGGCACAGCGTTCGTATACATTTGATCCTGCTTAAATTAATGAGTAAACAAAATAGTAACAAGCAAGCAAGTCATCTTTATTAGCTTACCTGCGCCTACCTTGGTCTGTCTTTGTATACGAATGCTTGTCTATTAATCTTTTCACGCTTTCAATAGCACACGACGTATTCAATGGATTCCACTAATAAACCACGATGTGCTTGTAGGTATAACTGGTTCATACCTGTCAAGTACCGAACAAAAGAAGGAAAATTAGGTTTCTTCTGGGTGGATGAAATAAATAGTAAGTCACCACGGAAAATAATCAGCAACTCACTCGTTGGATAATTAATTTTGTCTGACGAACTCAGTCATTCACTCATTAACTCAAGATGTCAGTAGCTGCTAGTCATTCAATAAGTAAGTCAGTTACTCAGTCAGGTACTCAGTCAGTCACTCACTTATTCACTCACCCAGTCAGAGTCTCAGTGAGTAAGTGAGTTAATGTGTCACCGTGTCAGTAATTCCTCACTCATTGAATTCACTTAATACCTCACTAAATGCACTCATTCAATAAACTCACCAATGTCAACCCACCCACCCACCCACCCACCCACTCAACTATCCACTTAAGCCCACCCACCCACCCACCCACCCACCCACCCACCCACCCACCCACCCACCCACCCACCCACCCACCCACCCACCCACCCACCCACCCACCCACCCACCCACCCACCCACCCACCCACCCACCCACCCACCCACCCACCCACCCACCCACCCACCCACCCACCCACCCACCCACCCACCCACCCACCCACCCACTCACTCACTCACTAATCCACTCACTCACTCACTCACTCACAAACTCACTCACTCACCTTGAGGTTTCTCGCTTGTGACTATCAAATTCAATGTCCAGTCGCTAAGCCTATCAGCCATGAAACCAATCAAAGTGTTTGTCAGTTGCTATGTAACCTCAATGTAAGCAAAGATTGACGTTTGAACTGCAGCTGATATCTGTTGATTTGAAGCTCGTCATGAAAATCCTGTAAAATTGAATGGCGGGTGGCTTGTATTAAACTACGACCAATGCGGATATTACATAGTCAACTACAACTTGGAATTGTGGAATCGGCTGAAGCAACAGCTCAACGATGATCACCGGGTAGCCTACATAAATTAATTATAATATTGGAACTTGCATAGCGCAAATGGTTTTGCGCATAATTCTTAGAAATGATAGAAACTAAATAAAAAACGGAAGTCGTTTTTTCCCACAAAATAAAAAAACGAGAAAAAAAACGGAAAAACGACAAAGAAAATGATTTGACTTTCACACATCTTGTAGGCCCTACGGCAATTTAAAATTAAAAACCTTATTTACAGAATTGAATTAGCAAATAACACAACATTTTTGGTAAACACTAAATAACATCAATCTACAACAATTATTTTATTTCTAATAAGTTTGGTTAAGAAATTGAGAAATGAAAAATATTGAAATCTTTTCAAATTTAAATTGTATACATAAGTCCACATAAGTACATGCTGACTAAACTAACACAATTAAAAACTAAAGTTTGTAGTTATAGATTATTTAGTGTAAACTTTCTCACAGTTAATGCATTTCAATTTAGCCAATGCTGAGCTTTTGTCTTTCTCGTTTGTCAAAGTAACGTGAATCCATTCCGCACTCTTTTCTTTTGGCATTTCGATAACTTAGAAATAACATTATAAAATTTTATTTCTTGTACTGTGCTATTTCATAATGCATTTATTTCTCAAATTATGACGTAAATAGTGACGTAAATTAGCCGAATCCTTGAAAGTACGGAGACAACGTAAGGGACATCAGACAAAAGAATTAAACAGAAAATGAAAAAGTAACAGACAGTAAATAAATAATAAAGTTACATACAAAAACTAAAAGCTGGAAAAAACGTTAAGAAAAATAAAACACGAAAAAAACACGTTTTTGGAAAAAATAAAAAACAAAAAAATGGTTTTAACAACTATGGTTTGTGTCTAGCATCAATCGTTATACGAACGAAGCATCATACATGCAATAGCACACTTTTGACAGATTCTAAGAAATTTTAGAGATTTTCTGTAGTGCCCTACGTAAATTATATTTATATATGCGAGAATCCATTTTCTTTATCAGTCTTTTTCTATGCAACAGTCTTAGTACAAAATATGGCTGCTACGAACTCTGACTGGTTTATATCCGCGTTTAAAATTTACAGTTCGCATCAGTTTATAGACGTTCACACACAGTAGGCCTATTCCTTGTATTCTGAAGTGAGAAGTTGCATCAATAGGCCTATGCAGAGGCTTGTTTAAGCATCGATGTTGTCTTTTCTAACTGCTCTAATGTGCAATCGAATCTGTTGACATCAATGGAGCCGTTATAACAATGCACACAACATTAGGAGATGATCGCTATACGAGAAACGTAAGCTAATTGGCACTTCGTTGAAGACCAGTAAAAGCAAGGTAGGCTAAGCGAAGGTAACAGAGAGAATAAGTCTAAGTAATTTAATGTGAGTTACTTTGATGCCATGAAATGTAATCTAATGCGATGTCATGAACTCACATGCATGTCGTATTTATCGACGAAGTAAACCAGTTACCTACAGTCATAGGCCTATATATTCACGTCTGTTTACGACGATTGTTCTTAAATACAGAAATTAACTGAAGTGGAACGATCAAAGCTACTAAACGATGCACTGATTCTAGCCAGAGCTGAAAAACTCAACTACAGCATGGCTCTTGATATGACAGAATATGTTCGCAAAGAGACCGAACTACTGCCTTGGGATACAATCGCCGCTAGTTTTCAATATATACGATCCATGGTTGTTCACAGAAGCGAGAATGACGTTTTTCTGGTACGTCCGCATTTATTGCTGTATAAGCTTCGTAAGTTTTCTAGTAATTCGTTTATCTCTGACATGAGTTCATAACATTCTAATGCCATTAGATTGTTATGACCTCGTTGACATAATTATGTCACTTCGTTCTCAACTTGAGCGGGATCCTTTTGCCTATTGAAAAACTTGCACCCCGATTTATTTATATGTGGATATCATTTTATTTTACAGCTAGGCCTACTACTTTCTGGACTGTGTCCTGGATCATTTTTAGTCCGCAGATGATTGTGTGAATAAAGGCGTAGGATGCTCTATAGTAGCCTATGTTGGATTCTGAAATTCATCCGCTTTCTATTTTAGAGCTATATTCAGTACCTGACTACAGATATCATGAATGAACTTGGACTAAAAGACAATGATTATGACCACTTTTCAAAGTAAGACAGGCATATACGAGGATGTAACATTTGTACTCTTTGTCGGTGATTACTTAACAACGCTGATTTCTCTACTTTAAGGTGATTTGTCTGCTTTAAATGACAAGCAAATTCTTATTCACGATCGCTTCGGTAGGCCTACTAAGACGATTAGAAATGAGCGCCATATCGCATTTCACTGACAGAAAACTTAAAATGAACACCAAAGTAGAAAGCCAGCAATAAATACTTTTTCTCTATACGGTTACTCATGAGATAAAACGGCATCGGGAAAGGCTGCAAATTCCTACCGTTCAACCGACTAGTATCGAGCCCTCATTCTAATTAATTAACCACTTGGTTTACCATGGGTCGAGAGACTCCAAGATATTATAACTCCATAAATCAGGTGGGTTTGATGTACTGATAGATTAGTGGTAAAAGGATTTCATTTAATTTTAGAGTTGAAGAATAGCTTTGGTATGAAGGATGCACATGTGAAGTTTAATTGAGCCTGTGCTTACTTACTTTATTTTTCCTGTGCAAGTCTGCACGCTGGGCAACGCAGCATCACTCATTTCCCTTTATCTCCAGTCTACTTCTTCTCATCAAACGACATCTCCAGACATCTTTGTTGATCTCCTGCCAATTCTTTCCTGGTCTTCATCTTCTTCTTTTCTTTGCAGGAAACCAGTTCATCGCTCCACAGGATCTTCTAACTAATTCCATACGAAACACTTGTCCTATCCATTTCAATGTTCGCATTTTGATGATCATGTCTTTTCTCTCATAGCTTCATTGGCATTTGATGGCGCCATGTATTTGAAGAACTAACTTAGCCATGGGTCTATATGATGCTCTGACTCCAGTTAATTGAAATAATCATAACTACGCTATTTGTTAATATGAAAATACTCCCTGTTAATCATATTGAAACCAGTCCCTATTAAATGTATTGCAACCAATCCCTAATAATTATAATTAAGCCACTACTTTATAACTCTAAAGAAACCATGAGCACTCCCTATTAATCACTATGAATTCAGTTGGTAATGATTGCAATTAGCCACCCCGTAATAATCATAATGAAGCTGGATCCAGTTCCTGCTAACTATAATCAAGTCTGTTCATAGTAATGAAGCTATACGTTTATTAATAATTCTCCTCTGTCCTTGAGAGTCTCATTTACCACAATAGCCAGCACTTCATTCTTGGTGACTCAAATCTCCACCTATAGGGCCGTACACTTTCAAACTCCTCTGGATTCCTTGAACTCCTCTCCCCAAAAGCTTGACTTCGCGCTCTTGTCTGAGAGTCTTCTCCTCTCCTTACTTTCTCGTCCAGTGTTCGTGACTTAAGTGTCACTCTGGGTAGCTCTCTTACTTTTGCTGAGCACATCTCCACTCTTACCCCGATCCTCGTACTTCCATTTAATGCGTCTCCGGACTATCCGGCAATCTGTCTCTTCCTCGAACTTTACATCAATTTATTGCCCATGCATTCGTTTGCTCTCGAACTGACTATTGTAATTCTCTCATAGGCCTTCCAAAGGTCCGTCTTTCCCCAATCCGGTCGGTTCTCAATGCTGCCGCTAGATTGATTACCCGCCTCCTCGGTTCTCACATATTTCCACATTCATGTTTTATCAACTTTTTGGCTCCCTCTCTGTGCCCGTTTTAAATTAAAGGTTCTTATTCTAGCGCTTAAGTCTCAACTAGGTCCTGCTCCGAAGTACTTACGTGACCTCTGTCCCCATTCTGCCGCCTCTCTGCATCTTCTTCAATATTCTGACCGTCTTGACCTCTTTGTTCCGCGTGTCAGGGCTACTATGGTTCTATTTATTTCTTTTGCCTGCATAAGTACCTGGCTCTGGAACCTACTTCCTCCACCTGTTCGCACCACCATTTTCAGCTTCCTTTTTTCATCTTAAATCCTGCTTCTTTTCTTGGGGTCTCTCGCACTGGGAGTGCCTTTGAATAGTCCATAACGCGAGAGGTGTTTGATAAATATCCAAATACAAAACAATACAATACAATGCAATAATTAACATTAGGCCTAATACGTTTGTGCCAGTATTGTGCACTAAAGATTTCCTTTTGCCACTGAATCCAGACACGGTGAGTTACGTGGCTTTTCCTTCCTTTACTGCATTAACCAGCTTGACTTTCATTTTATATACTAGACTCCTGCGTTCGAGGATCATTGGACTGGCGTGCTACAGCGGTCAAGAATACTGCAAGAACAATACGAACCGCTTGTTCAGAGAGTGGATAGCAGATAACACGTGAGTTTGATCCTTGTACTCTATGCATTGTTTCGAAGGCGGTTCAAGAAAAACTATAAACTCACAAGTACCGTTGGAGAGCTTTGTTCCAAAGCCTTATCACGTCAACTGCAACCAATGAATAGGTCTCAACCAGTAGCGTAACTATAGGCCCACAAGGCCCTCAACTGCGGGAAGCCGGATCCAGTGTTTTAGTTGTCCAAAAACAACTGGGGGAAGGTCAAAAATTTGCAGATAACCAAATCACATAATCACATAGACCAAACACCAGTTTTTTGTAGTAAAGTAACCCCCCAACATATTTTCAGTTACTTAGCTGAGGGGGCTAGAAAGAAAACTAGGGGGTTGAACCCCCCAACCCCCCTGACAACTAAAACACTGGCCGGATCTGAATCTGACAAAAAGGGCCCACTCAGACCCTGATAAAGTACGAAATGAGTCCAAATGAGTAATCTGCGTGGTCTCAAATTTCTGAGATGTTTCTCTAAGTCTACAAGTTAACGAAACTAGTCTATAACTTGCTGTTAGTGTAACGGAAGGCAAGAAGTGTAACATCAAAAGTTTAAGCAGCGCCTACAGTAACATAGGCCTACATCAAATGTTGTATCAGTTTTTCCGAAATCCGTATAATTGTAAGAGGTAAACAAAGGTAATCGCTTATTCAAGATAATGTCTCAATCGACGTTAGTACGGCCTTAAATGGTCTTTGGTGAACGGATCTTTCAGATAGGACTATAATTATAACCTGAATTAGGGCCTATATTAATGCAGCAAGGGTAAAACTTTTTAGTACGGAAAATATATCAATATCCATGACACGGTAACCAAATGGATAGAGCGCCTAAACTGCAACGCCTGTAATGCGGACAGTTCGAGTGTCCACTCAATTGGGGCCACTGTGTAGGGACCTTGAGCATAATGAGCATAAGTCACGTACAGTTGCTCAGCGCCATTGATGCTCTCTCGCATGGTCGGTCGTTTGTGCACATTTGAACTTTAGAAGACGGGTAGTATGAAATTCAATTTTATTGCATTGAATTATAAAGTTCTTTTATCTAATAAAATTCCCAGAGTCAAACCCTAGAAGTTAAGAGGAAGAATGAAGCTATATCAATAAGCAATGATAGGCATTATGTCCTGATAACTGTAGTGAAATATGCTACATATAAATCTAATAACTTATTTAACGTCTATATCGCGATATATACAACAAGCGTTCACAGTCCTTGCCAGTTAAAGCAAAATATTAATTTATAATCACCTTCTCGTCTGATAATGCGAATATTGTAGAACGAATGTTGTGAACGTTGAACTGAGACGCAGCGTTTATTTCGAAGGACTTTCAAATTCTTCGCTCGAGTCTGATTGGCTGACCGTCCGGAGTAGATACACTGTGGCAACACATGACCATGAAAAAGACAACCTTCTATACGCTTTGAGTGGCACAAAGAGCGTTGAACTAATGGAAAGGTAAAATTTAAATGTACATGTAAGTGCTTTTACTATAGAGAGCGTGTGATCTCAACCGTGTTAATTGTTTCGATGAATTGAGGTCACTTCTGTTTTGATTTCAGAGACTAAGCAGGGCTATATAAAATATCTTATAAGATGTTATGCAATTATTAACTTATAGACCTTCAAATTAGGAATTATTTTAGGACTTATAGTTAACCTTCCTGAAATATTAAATGATTGCTTGCGCCATCGTATTCTATCTAGGAACTTACATTCCTGTCTTCTGTAATGCAATTTAAATTAATGTAAATTAATGTAATGTCATTCTGTACCGCTATAATGTATGCGTCTGAAAACAACATTGTTTGTGCTGCCAGGTGGGGAGTCTGCTTTGAGAGGCGCTATAGAAATCTTAGGTTACACTTGCAGTTACCGTGTAATGTAAGATAAAACAGGAAATTTCCGATAATGATTTATCACTGTGTTGAAGATTAATTTTCTTAATGAGTCAACTGTATGAGTAGTTTCCAGTGTTTAACAACACTCTGTGATTGCGAGTTCCGTTGACGTCGCCCTCCTCCTTTACCTAGGCTTGGGACTGGCACCACCAGAGTACGGGTAGTGGCGGAGTTAAGTAGTATATTTTCACTAATTAAGGGGACGAGTAAGTTATTTCGTGGCAGAGTCTCCCTCGTACAATCCAATTCACTCAAATATTTCGGTAATGTTTCGTGCAGGCAGAATGGACGTGTCGCTGTTTACACATTTTGAAGAAGAGTGATTGATCGCGGTTGTTATAGCCTCGCCATATGACTATGAGAGTATATTTTTACGTCTGTAGATTGCTGGAACATGCGCTTGATGAAAATTTCATCCGATCTAGAGATTTCATATCGTTCATCGAATATGTAGCCGCAAATCTCGACGTTAACGGTTGTGTCTGGCTATGGTTTAAGCGAAACTACAACCTGATCATCGATAAGTAAGACCTGCATTACTTAAAAGTTGTGTTTCTATGCAAGACATCAGTCTAACGGTTGGACTATTATTATGTGTTCGCTATTCCGATTATTGTATTAATTTTATTATACAAAATTGACCTTGCTCTACGTGGGTCTTTACATGCGATGTACAAATATATCCATATTTGTAAGTCTTAGCTTAATTCACTGATTCACTGCCATAAATACATATATATATGTATATATATATATATATATATATATATGTGTGTGTGTGTAACTGTGTATACATAAATGTTATTCTGCTTAGATTCGGTGAATTCATGGTAGAATTCGCACTGCCTAAAATAGTTTCCAACTTCAACACGAGGCAGAGGCAACAAGAAGTATGTGTGATTTGCTTTCACATTCATGTCGTCTATCATGAATATGATGCATATTTGAGTTTATCCGTTCTATGTGATTGAATGTGTTTATGTAAGTAAGTATGTATGTATATATATATTTTTGTTTGGATTTATGTATTTATTTATGCCTACATGTATGTATGTATGTATGTATGTATGTATGTATGTATGTATGTATGTATGTATGTATGTATGTATGTATGTATGTATGTATGTATGTATGTATGTATGTATGTATGTATGTGTATGTATGTATGTATGAGTTTATGTATATACACTGCTTTTTTCAGCCGGAACGCGCCGGAACGGCGTTCCGGCACCTTTTCTCAGCTACTAGAAAATAATTAATCTTATAATAAAAACAATAATTTTTTAATTTTAATTTTATTTCAGTGTGTTGAACTGTTTTTAGTGTTTATTGAGATCCCTCCTAACCCCATTCCCGTTTTCTTCCGGATTTTAGCCTGCCCATAATTGTTCCGTTCCGGAACCTATTGTTCCGTTCCGGAACATTTTTTCTAGAAAAAATGCACTCTGTATATAATTATGTATGTATGTACAAAGGGCTTTGAGACACGCACAAGTTTCCCATTTCCATAATTCCAACACTGTGGCTAATCGGCTGTGAGCCGTCAGCATAGAAGTGTGAAAGACCCAGGCTAGCAATAAGCGCACCTAATTCTGCAGTATACAACAGAAACAGCAAAGGTCCAAGCACCGATTTTTGATGGACTCACATATGTATATATGTGTTTGATTAAAGACATTCATTTGTGGCTCAAACTTAACTCAACTAAACTCAACACACGACAGACAACCTGTACCATATATTCTTCGTGCTCTCTACACCACTATAGGTAGGTTCTGGTTAGCGACGGTGTGTCATAACAAAGATGATTAGCGTCTCTTAACTGCATCGAAAACATAATACATTTGCGTGTCTTTTATAGGTTTTTCCTTCCAAGCCAAAAGTTGTCGCTTATGTATGTATGGATACATGCAAATACGTTTTATGACTATGCATGTTTAGGTTCTGGATTGGTTTGAACATCACCCTGGAGTTGGAGGTAATTGCAAAGAAAAAGTCGTGCAGAAGATTGATGCCAACATCCGGTGGATGGAACGCAGCCTTCCAGATGTAGCCAGATGGCTCAACCAACGCAACGCGACAAAATAAAAGCGAAGACAACTCTGACTTGTGAAGGAAAACGAAATTAGGGTGGAAAATTGACAACCAGAGGACTAGAAAATAAAATATACATATGCTCATAACATTCTGCAACTGTGGTTATAAACGTAAATACTTCTGCGGATCATCCCTACGTTAGTTCAACACAGGCTAATAAACATACCTCCCTCCCGCTTTCAAGTCATTCCCTCTCTCTCCCCATCTTTCTTTCTCTCACTTTCTTCTCCCTCCCTCTCTCCCTCCCTCCATCTCCAACTTACCCTCCCTCCTTCCATCCCTACCTCCCTATCTACCTCATTCACTCACTCCCTCACTCACTATCTCACTCCCTCTCTCTATCCCTCCAGCTTTCTATTCTTCCCCCTCACTCTTCCCATATCTCCTTCTCTTTCTCACCTTCTCTCTCTTCCTCCCTCTCTCTCCCTTTATCGCTCCCTCACTCCCTGTCCAACCCATCCCCCACCTCACTTCCTACCTCCCTCCCTCACTCCCTCCCTCCCTCACTCCCTCACTTTTCTCCATCCCTCTAGCTTTCCATTCCCTGCCTGCCTGTCTGCCTGTCTCCCTCACTGACTTACTGACTCACTCTCACTCCCTCCCTTATTCCCTCCCTCTCCCACCTCCTTCTTTCCCTCCCTCCTTCACTCACTCACTCACTCAATCAATCAATCACTTCGTCCCTCCCTCCCTTTTTCACTCATTCACTCCCTCTCTTCATACCTCGATCTTTCTATTCTTTCCCCTCCCTCCCTCCCTGCCTCCCTCCTTCTCTCCTCTCCCTGTCTCCCTGCCTTCTTGCCTCCCTCCTTCTTTCTTGCCTCCCTCCCACCCTCCTTCCCTCCTTCCCTCCGTCCCCTTCTCTCTCACTCTCTCCCTTCCTCCCATCCTCTATTCTTCCCTCCCTTACTCTCTATGAAATTGTCCAGTAAGACGGACAAGGATAGAAGGAGAAGAAGGCGAGATTGGGAACAGAAAGCTTGTTGGTTGGAGAGAGAGAGAGAGAGAGAGAGAGAGAGAGAGAGAGAGAGAGAGAGAGAGAGAGAGAGAGAGAGAGAGAGAGAGAGAGAGAGAGAGAGAGAGAGAGAGAGAGAGAGAGAGAGAGAGAGAGAGAGAGAGAGAGAGAGAGAGAGAGAGAGAGAGAGAGGAATAACAGAAGAGGAAACTGGAGAGGGAGGAGTGGAAGAGAGAGGTCGAGGGACAGAGTGAGGCAAGTGCAAGTGGGAGAGAGATCAGCTTTGCGCAAAACGGACCACCGACCGTTCTAAACAGTACCAATTTGATCAGAGGTCACAGTATACACACACACGTCTTCGGCTGTCATAGATCTGATAAGTCTATTATGCAAAATGTAGCGTCTACGTTTATGTGGTTGTAAGCTTATGTGACGTAATGAAAGAACCAGTACTCTTTTCTGGAAAAAGTTTCCGGATGGGAACAATATAGGTTCCGGAACTCAATAATTATGGACGGGCTAAAATCTCGAGGAAAACGAGATTGGAGCTAGGGAGGAGTCTCAATAAACATTCAAAACACCGAAATTAAATTAAATAACTAAATTATTGTTTTTATTATTAAAATAAATAAAATATTTTTTAGTACCTAAAAGGTACTGGAAAAAAATTATTTGCAGGAGAAAGAACGATTAGTAATAATTATAGTTATTAGTAGTAATTTTTTTACCAGTAACTTCATTTTTTTCACCACTATGAATGAGTACAAGTGTACAACGGTAATTATCGAAGGGCATCTTATTTCCGATAATTATGAATTATCTATCTTCTGCATAGGCCTCAAGGATATGCATATTGCATAATTTAGTTAAGGCAATTTAGTTTTAAAGAGACCTACTGTAGGCCAATAATAATAATAATAACAATAACAATAACAATAATAATAAAAATAAAAATAATAATAATAATAGTAGTAGTAGTAGTAGTTGTAGTAATAGTAGTAGTAGTAGTAGTAATAATAATAATAATAATAATAATAATAATAATAATATTAGTAGTAGTAGTAGTAGTAGTAGTAGTAGTAGTTGTTGTAGTAGTAGTAGTAGTAGTAGTAGTAGTAGTAGTAGTAGTAGTAGTAGTAGTAGTAGTAGTAGTAGTGATAATAATAATAATAATAATAATAATAATAATAATAATAATAATAATAATAATAATAATAATAATAATAATAATAATAATAATAATAATAATAATAATAATAATAATAATAATAATAATAAGGTGTAGGTGTAGCCGTTCCAGAAGCATAACACTTTTAATTTATAAGACCTTGGAGGAATGAAGTACCTCAGGGCAAAATATAAATAATAATAATAATAATAATAATAATAATAATAATAATAATAATAATAATAATAATAATAATAATAATAATAATAATAATAATAACGACAATTTATATGGTCATACCGCTACAAGGGCGCCTCACAACTGTTAGCCGTCAGGATAGCCTTGGCGAACAGGTGGGTTTTAAGCCTAGATTTAAAAGAGTCCACTGAGTCGGCCAGTCTGATGACGGGTGGAAGACTGTTCCACCATCTGGAACCGGCGGCCGAGAAAGCGTGATCCCCGAAACGCGTCCTCATCCTCCGTACGCGAAGATCGGTCTTTTAAAGTAATAATTATAAGTTGCAGTCCGGACGCAGAGGAATGAGTCTCGGTGCAGAAGTCACGCAGGTACTCTGGCTCTGCACCGTGAAGTGACTTGAATACAAGCTGGCAGATCTTGAACTCAATACGGAACGGGCAGCCAGTGAAGAACGTCGCGCAGGAGCGTCGTGACGCGATCGTAGTTCCTCCTGTTACAGGTGATCCTGGCCGCAGCATTGAGCACCGACTGTAGTCCGTCGAAGAGACACCCGGTCGCGCCAGCCAGCAGGCTGTTGCAGCGGTCCACATCAGTGATACAGCTCCTGGTGAGAGGTAGCTGATAAAAACAACAGCCGACCGTCCAAGCGACGTGGCGCCTCATGTAAATGTAAATATAAATGTACGCGATTTTCTATGGCGACCGTATATGGCCTTGACCCTGCTCATTTTTCAATGAATTGATCGGGTGCGATCCTTCACCACCGCCGCCCGTTTGAATGGGTGCCACGCCATTTAAGATCCCCGTGTTGGGACCGTGCTAGCCCGAGATTTAGGGTAAATCTCTTAAATAAGCCACCTTCGGGAAGTGAACCTCGATCCGCATGCGCTCTAACACAGAGGCGCATGAGACGCAGCCTACGCTCTTACCGATGTAGCAAACTGGGCCAGGTATCATGTTAATCTTGCGAGTTTGGCTGCGTTTGTAGTATATTAATGATAGGCGTCCGAGTTAAGCTACATTTAAATTGTACTAGCTGGATTACCCGGCGTTGCCCGGGGTTATAAGTTTCAATCCCTGCACCCCCACCACCCACCACCCCCACCACCACCCCCCACCCCCACCCCCCCACCCCCACCACCCCCCACCCCCACCACCACCCCCACCACCCCCCACCCACCACCATACCACCACCCCCACCCGCCTCCCCCCACCCACGACCCCCACCACCGACGACCCCCACCACCACCCCCCTTCGATGTTTGTTACACATGCATGCATCCAATGCAGTAATCCTAATGTCACTGCAGGGACTGCATCCAATGCAGTAAGCCTAATGTCACTGGAGGGACGGTAATTTTCCTATCGCTTGGGGCGATGTTTTGGCCGTTTTTCACCATGGTAGCGGTGAAAACGGGGGACGCGAACCCCTCCACTGGGTATCCGAAACCGAGGCCGACACAGTAGTGAAGGTTTCGAGTGAAAAGGTGCAAAATTGTAGAAGTTAAGCCCGGTCAAACAGACAGACAGACAGACAGACAGACAGACACACACACACACACACACACACACACACACACACACACACACACACACACACACACACACACACACACACAGAAAGCTGGCTTTATTAATATAGATAGTAAAACATTTATACGAGTTAGGCTAGGCCTATTTTATAATATTATAAAATGGTAACGAAAATTTAATGTCACTGTTCAAACCCGGGTTTCAATCGCGGTTAAGCCCGGGTTATTGGGTTCCGAAAATCCCGGATAACCCGGGTATCCGGGTAGCCATAAACCCAGGTTTGCATTCCCTACCTCCGATGGCTCATAGTTACTGCGCATAGTTGTCTCATCGTCCGGGGCTCCCTCACAGATGGATGACGACACTGCGTCCGGAAATCTTTCGAAACGCCAGATACGCACAGCACAGGTATCCACCCTCCGTATAACCGGAGATAGTGGAGAAATTCTGTGATTGACATATCCAGTGCCACTCCAAAGACTCGCTCAGCCCTGCTCCACCGGGTCAAATGTCGCTCGACGTTGGCGACGTAACTAGGTCCATAGGTCTGAGGCTTGACTGTCAGCTTGAAACATGACATAACATAGAAAACCATAACATAGCATGACAAGGTATGACATAACATGGCACAACATAACATAACAAAACATAACATAACAGCACAACATAACACAACTTAGCGTAACAAACCACAACATAAAATAGCACAACATAAAACGAAAAAAAAATAACGGACCATAACATAACATAGCACGACATAGGACAACTTGACATAACAAACCATAACATACCATGTCATGACATAACATTCTTCTTCTTCTTCTGGTTCCCTGCGTTCCTAGGCAGGCTCGTACGTCGCCGTTCCTTTCTTCACTGTCAATGTAACTCGGGATATATTTAAGGAGGAGGTCTTCCCATTGCCTTCCTCCCAGTGCTTTAGCAAGGCACCATCTCCATGCGTTGGCGCTCTTTGTCTTACGTCCTTCGGTTTCCTTGTCCTTGGGCACTCGCTTATCCCGGCGAGGACTCGATCGTTCATCATGCACCCTGCAGTGTAAGCAGAGGGAACCTCGAGAATGTGGCGTAGTAGGCATTTGAACATAACATGACGTAATCATCATGATTCATTCATTAAGATATTTTATATAGCGCCTCTTCAAGAGGTCTACTCAAATGGTTGTATTCAGTAAGTATTTCACCTACGACCAAACAAAAACTACAGCAACTGTGAAGAACATTCCAGCACAAGAAGACAGACGCGAATGATCTCAAATGCAAAAAAAATCTTCGAATAATCCGATTAATTCTTAAAATCTAAAAAAATGGACCGAGACACCATAGTTACATAATATTATGCAAGTGTATCGAAGTACATTCATGAATATAAAGTCACGCGCACCCTACAGATCCGTCCGGTAAGTTATCATGCTGATAACGCGACTATATTTGCGACAATCTGCAGATAAAGTGAAAATATATGAGCACCGCAACAACATCAAATATTTCCGGCGGTTCAGAAAAATCCTTCCCTGCCAGATTCCTACATTATGCTTAGTTTTATCGAGACTCCGATCAAATGCAATTCCTGTTAAATAGCAGTGACCCATGCATCAGCGTGAAGACTGCATGAAGTTGTTCTTGACGAGGTACACGTTGCGTACACTGTTAAAGAGTATGTTTTGAAGGCTTTATATTATAAGCTTTCGTACATTAACATATTTTTCAGTGAGTAACGTGATATTTTAAATAACAACACATGAAGATATTTCCTTACTGCTTATCGTTTTTTCGGCATATTGTTATTGTGCTTTATTTTTAGACTCGGATTTGAAGTAATGGAGAACCCTCTATTACTTTTGGCTGTCCTGACAACCTTCTCAGCTCTCGTCATCGTCCAGATTGCCTCTGGAGCAGAATCATCAAGCGAAACTGGAAATGCCTCTTCCTCTGAACCGTGGTTGAGTCCCCTCCTACCAGAAAACCTAGAACCTGTCGAGTACTTCCTCACTGAGG